>ML302967.1:0-10685 GCA_005239505.1 Nicotiana paniculata
AAAGAAACACAAAAGGTGGCTGATTTGCTGAAGATAATAAAATATGTGTGGGGAGATAAAGATGATTGTTTCTATCTTTATCATTCTTCTACTAAAATGCAAAGTGATAAGCCATTGTTTGCATATAACATTAGAGATGGTTCTGTTGTCAAGGTTGCAGTTTTTGTTGAATGAGCCAAGAATTAATTACTTTACTTAGGAAATAGTTGGGGATCCATCTTCTTTTTTATTTTGCTTCTCATAGCGGGGTTGCGGAGGGGGGGGGGTGGCTTTAATTAGCTTCGTATGAAAATATTCCCTTTATCATCATGTCAAATTGTCAATTGTTTCATGTATGAGAAGTGATAAGTTATTTTTGGCAGGTTTTCCTTTATCATCATATCATTTTTTTTAATTATTGCTTCCTCCGTTCTAATTTATGTGAACCTGTTTGACTGGGTACGGAATTTAAGAGAAAAATGAAGAGTTTTTGAATTTGTCGTCATAAACAAGTCACAAAGGGGTCCAGCGTATTTGTGTGATTATAAAAGCTTCTCATTAAGGGTAGAATTGGAAGTTTAAGCTAAATTGTTTTCAAATTTAGAAAGGGGTCATTCTTCTTGGTACGGGCCAAAAAATAATTGGTTCACATAAACAGGAACAAAGGGATTATTATTATTATTATTATTATTATTATTATTATTATTATTATTATTATTATTATTATTATTATTATTATTATTATTATTATTATTATTATTATTATTATTATTATTATTATCATCATCATCATCATCATCATCATCATCATCATCATCATCAGCCGTACATAGAGAATTGGAGAAATATCCCAAGGCGTAACATACCTCGAAGTGATCAAAGGATGGACCGAGGCCAAAACCCTCGGGGACTCATAAACAAAGCATGGTTCAACAGGCACACAGGGCTGATAGAGGCACCCCGGCTATCCGACTACAATTTCAACATTGATGTTTCAGATATGGTGTCGGTCATAGGTAAAATCAAAGACACAAGATGGCCAAGACCCGTACTATCAGATCCTTCGCAAAGGAACCCTAACCTGATATGTGAATTTCACGGTACGCACGGATATAAGACCGAGGACTGCAGACAGCTCCGAGAAGAGGTGGCCCGGCTGATTAGCAACGGGAACCTTCGACGGTTCCTCAGCGATCGAGCCAAAAACCAATTCCGAGAAAGAGAGGCAAACGGGAAAAATGAAACAGAAGAACCACATCACTTCATCCACATGATTATTGGAGGAGTCGACGTCCCCCAGGGACCTATTTTCAAACGAACAAAAGTATTCATCACTAGGGAAAAGCGAACTCGGAGCTATATACCTGAAGATGCTCTTTCATTCAGCGAAGAGGACATCCAGACCTTGTTTCAACCTCATAATGACGCACTGGTAATTTCTTTTCTTTTTAATAAATTTCAAGTTAAACGTGTGCTCGCGGATCCAGGTAGCTCGGCTAATATAATTAGGTTAAGGGTGGTAGAGCAACTCGGGTTGCTCGACCAGGTCATGCCCGCCTCTCGTGTCCTCAACGGATTCAACATGGTGAGCAAAGCAATCAAAAGGGAAAATCATCCTCCCAGTCAGGTTGGCTGGTAAAATTCAAAACACCAAGTTTCATGTCATCGAAAGTGACATGATATACAATGCATTGCTCGGAAGGTCATGGATTCACAGTATGAGGGTGGTGTCGTCAACCATTCATCAAATGATGAAGTTCCCTACGAAGGATGGATTAAAAATGGTATACGGGGAACAACACGCAACAAAAGAAATATTCGCAGTACACGATGTGGCACCGACGCCGGTGCCTTGTACGTCGAAGGAGCCAAAAAACAAGCAAGTAACCAAGTAGAAATCACAAACTGCATCCTCGATTAATGATTAAAGGACTGTGTCGCGTCCTCGGAATGAGTAACTGAAGTATATCGAGGCTTGAACGCCACCACAGTTAAGGTACAATCATCTCCGTCTGTCCTTCATGTTTACTCTAACCAATGTGCAGGTATTCGATTGAAAAGAATCGGAGCACCCTCCAGCTCGAAGGCCTTAGGTTTTAAAGCATGCGTTGCCCTTTTTTTTCCCTCACGTTGGATTTTATCCCAAGTGGGTTTTACCAATGAGGTTTTTAACGAGGCAACACCCATATGCTACCTAAGGAGAACTCACCAAGTATTTAAGGCTTCTCTTCGATCAACCTCAAATACTAAGGGGCATCCCCCCGGGAGATCACTGAAACATGCCAAAAAGGGTCTCGACAGGAGAACAATGTATAGGACCAAACGATCGAATGAACCGTGTCCACATAGAATAATCGAACCCTCGATGGTGAAAAATATGTACTTGTACTAAGTAATCGGAGAAGAATCTTTTATCATCAAAACAGTTCACGCGTCAAAGAAGTTTGTTATTTTCACAACGAACGGCCCAGGGCCAAAAAATTTCCAAACGCNCTTCGCGCGTCAAAGAAGTTTGTTATTTTCACAAGGAACGGCCCCAGAGCCAAAAAATTTCCAAACGCTCGGGGACTGTCCTCGGCAGTCACCCCATCGAGTCACCAAAACTCGAAGCCATAAGACCTCAGGGCCGACAACTTCAAGTTCGTAATCCCTCCATGAGGCAATGTCAATAACGTATTCCCTTCATGAGGCAACATCAACAGTATAAGCCCTCCATGAGGCAATACCAACAAACTAAGCCCTCCATGAGGCAATACCAACAAACTAAGCCCTCAACGAGGCAATATTAAAATTGTAAGACCTTCAAAAAGGCATAACCCCGACTCGAGGACTGTCCTCGACAGTCACCCCATAAAGTCAACCGGCAACTTCAAGCTCATAAGCCCTCCATGAGGCACCAATGTAAGCCCTCCACGATGCAACATCAAAAATGTAATACCTCAAGCAAGGCATGTAAAAATTTGTAAAATCTTTAAAAAGGCATAATCCCGATATCAAAGTCAAGGCTATATGTTCGAACTTGTAAGACCCCTAAAAAGGCATACTCTTAATATAGACGTTGAGACTATTTCACTCGGGGACTAAAGGAATACAACCAAATACAATGACCACCGTCATATGGCTCCGGCCAAACTAACTCAACTCGGAGACGTCCGACTATTGCCATAAAATCACAAGCCTCTAATTACTTCGAAAAAACTTCGAAAAGAACTAGTTAAAGGTCGTACCGACCCAATGCGTAAGAGCCCGAGTCGCCAGCCATATTAAATGTCGTACCGACCCAACACGTAAGATCCCTAGTCGCCATCTTAAAAAGCCTCAGGGCCGATTTAAAAAACCTAAAGGTCGATGAGCTCGAGTCGAAACCTGACTCGGAGACTGAGCCCGAAATAGTTAACTAAAGCGCCTAAAGGCCAAATGCGTAAGAGCCCAAGTCGCCAGCCTAGAAAGACTCACGGCCGATTCAAAAAACCTAAGGGTCGATGATATTGAGTCAAGGTCCGACTTAGAGACTGAGCCCGAAATGGTTAACTAAAGCGCCTAAGGGATAAATGTGTAAGAGCCTGAGTCGTCAGCCACATTAAAGGGCATATCGACCCAACGCATAAGAGCCCACGGTCCAGCCTAAAAAGCCTCAGGTCCAATTTATAACCCCAAGGGTTTCATCTCGAAGTCAAATTCATCGGGCTAATTATCGACAAGCAAATCAGAAAAAACAAAGAATCTTTCATACATATATATGTATAGTACAAATATGCATTTATATATGTGTGTATTACAAATATGCATTTACAATGCTCCCACACGAGTCTTTACAAATAACAACCTAGTCTGCTCCAGGGGCTAGCTGCCTCGGAAGTCTTCAATATCAGCATCAGCATCGGAAGAAAGGAAAAACTTGTCGTCGATCTCATCCGCCTTGGCCTGCTTTATCTCTTCCAAGAAATCAAATCCCCAAGCATGCATATCTTCTAGAGTCTCCCTTCGAGACCTTCATCGGGGATACTCATTGTCCCTCCTCTCTCTGTCAAAATCTCCCCTCAACTCAGCCTGAGCACCAACAACATCTTTCAAATAAACAGCCACCTTCTTATCGGCCTTTGCTCGAACTTCTTTAGCTTCATCTCGGGCGTCCACGACCTCAGCCTTCATATTTAAAAGATCAGTCTCGAGCTCGGAAATCCTGCTCGTCTTAAATGAGCTATCTTCTCGGGCATTGTGAAGTTGTATATCGAGGGTAGCAGCCTTGGCCAAAGCATTCCTTTGGGACGCTTCATGAACGCCTATCTGCGCCTTCAACACATTGCATTTAGAATTAACTTGCCCGACCTCGCCCCAAAGGCGCTCCAGCGCTTCTGTCTTTCTCTGCAACCGAAACACCAAAACATTAATTCTCGAAGGCAAGAAAGGAAGCACGTACTCCCTCAAAATAAGGATTACTTGTTGCTCGAAATTGCATTCGTAATATTATCTTTGATTCACCTCCAATTGAAGTCATATCAATTCTTTTGTATTCTCATTACAAAGAAGCCTGGTAGATTTCTCCTTGCCCAAGGTTTCCCGCAACTTGGCCTCGCAACGGAGCAGCTCGGACTTGAGCTTGTCAAAAGCCTATGAAAAAGAAGCGTCAATTCAAAAAATGAGAATACAAAACTGAAAAACCAACAAAGCCAACCGAAACTCACCTCGGAACAGAGACGTTGAGCCTTCTCAAAAGTCGAGCATGCGTCTACTGGCCTGGCCCCATCGGCCCCGGTTGAACCACTTCTAGCAGGGGCATGATCACTCGAGAACCCACTTGGTTCGAGCGGCCCCCGTCCCCGAACGTCCCTCAAAGTACCTTCGAGGGCGGAAGTAGACGATGGGGGAGGACTATTGCTCTTTCTCTCTCGAGGAACCTATCCCCCGAAATTAGAGGTCTCAGGACTAACAGAATCGGAAACTTCGGGAGGACCCCCGGCTTGAGACGTAGACGAAGAATCATCCTCCCAAGGAAATTTGATGTACACAGAATGACCGACATATATAAAGTCCTCCTCAGCGACGACATATCCTTCATGTCTCCGAAAAGGCCCCGCCTCATCGAGAATGCCCTTATCCGTAGAGGATATTTTTCGCTTATTATCCTCCCTCGATTACGAAGCCGAGGGCCTTCCCTTTCCTTGAAGGGGCACGGTGTCACCTCAGAGAATCTACCAACACCTGCGGTGACAGAGTTAGTACACATAAAAGAAAGCACTACTCAAAAGGCACCAACACGGCTCATATCGTGGTGCTTTGCATTCCATCTGCCCTTCGACAGATCTCTCCACTTGCGTTCGTCGTATGTTGAGGAAGTTGCCAGCCTCCGAGTCAGTCCGCAAGATCAGGGACCTCCTCCGGCATCCACGAGATCGCTGAGAAAGAGAAAAAGAAACACTCTTATAAATCGATAAGAGTAAAGGACACTATGGTATGACATGGTACTTACGTTTGAAGTTCCATTTTTTGGGAAATGGCAGGAACTCCGCAAGAATGATATCGATGGTCCTCACTCAGACAAATTGGCTCATGCATCCTCCATTTCGGTCATCATCATCGCTGGCGATGAAAGGGTTGATGGACCGGCATCGTAATGCAATCAAGCCTCGACAATGCTGAGTTGATATGATCTAATAAGGTGGCTAAGGGTAAACTCGAGCTCAGCCTTTTTGGTAAAATACCTCATCATCAGCACTATCCGCCAAAAGGACAGATGAATCTGAGCCAAGGTGACTCGGTACCTTTTGTAGAATTCGAGCACAAGTCGGTCGAGGGGGACTAATGTAAATAGGTACGTATATACTTTCAAGAATCCATCCACATAAGTCATAATGTTCTCTTATCGAGAAGGTATCTGCAGCATCACATTTTATCCCCATTCGCAATCTCTCCTCATGGCCTCGAGGTGGTTTTCTTCTATCGATCGAATAAACCTCGACGCATGCTCCCGATGGCCTGGGGAATCAAAGGGTTTCTCTAGTGCAAACTATTTTATCAAAGCAAACCAATTCGATGTTAACTCGCCATAAGCCGGCGGTGTATCACCGGCTGGGCAAGAAGCATAGGTAAGGTTTCCCTCTTCTTGGTGAACGATTCTGGCACGACGGCCATAACTACTCAAGCAAAGGGAAAGAGGAAGAAATAAAAACAGTTTCGCAAGATAAGAAAAGGAAGATAACGTTGAAAAGAAAGCTGGTTTTGCAAAGTTGCAAGACTTAAAATAAAGAGGAGCAATTATATATATAGAACAGGCGATGTCTATTCAACTACTTTGAGGGCCAATTAATTCTTACAAAGTTGTCATTGCTTTTGGGGAAGTGTATCGGTGGGGCCACCTCGGTCACTTCACGGTCATGTCACATAAATGACACTGTCACGCAGCATTCGAGGGATCGACACTTCCATGCCGACCTAGCCTCGAGAAGGTGTCCAATCTCGAGGGGATCTACTATTACAAGTACGGGTTCCGAAGGGCTAAAATCGAAGCTTGAAAGACGACTTTTGCATAAATCATTACAAGGAAAAGTTTGGGAGGTGTATAAAAAAGAGATATTTTATTTTAAAAATGCATTTACAAGGGTATTTCTACAAAAAAATTCCCCTGAGCGTCCCATATACGAAAAAAGGAAAAAGGCAAAACAGTAGGTGAATCTACTCTTCGGCTTCGTTGCTGCTCGAGCCTCTTCCAGAGCCCTCGTCTAACGTAGTCGGCATTACCGATTCTTCCTCTAGGGCCCTGACTTATTCGATCTCGGTAGAGAGATCGACGCCCTTAGCACTCACTTCCTCGAAGGCTTGCGTCCTGGCTCGCAAGCGAGCATAAGCAACTACCCGAGCCAACTTTGGCTCGGCATTTTCGGATATCTCCCTGGCCCGATCATTCGCGGCAGCAGTATCCCTTCTGTATGTAGAGACAAACTCATCAGCCCCAGATCTGGCCCCAGAAAATGAAGTAGCCTCCTCCCGAGCACCTCGAAGAAGTTCTTGAAACGAGGATAGCTTCTCCCGAAGCGTGTCCCTCTCCGAAGCCACGACATCATTTAGCCGCTCCAGCCCAAGGATTGTGGCATCCTTAGCCACAATATCCCCTCGGAGCTGCTCCACTAGGGTGTCCTTCTGCCTAATCTAAAAAACGCAGAAGAGAAGTTAATTAACACCGAGCGTGGTGATAAAAGGTAAAAATATTGAGTACCAGAGTACATGCTCGATAAAATCGGCTCTCTCTTGGAGCGCCCTCTCCGAGCCTGCCCGGAGGTTGCTGCTCCTCCTCTTTTCGAGCGCATAGAGCCTCAAGCTTAATTGAGTCCGATATGAGCTTCTCAAGCTCCTGTATACGATGAGTCAACTCATCTTGCATCTTAGAGAAGGCTTGGTCATACAGCCTCTTCACCTGCAACACAAAGAAGAAAGTAAGAAAAGAAAGAATAGAAATTCAAGGCATAGAATATTATATCAAAGAAGATTACCTGCTTTTGAAGCCTCTCGTCCACCTCGAGCGCAACTGGGGCATCGATATCGGGCTCCTCCTCAACACCTTCAAAATAGTCTCTGAAGGCATCGCTCTCCATAAGAAGTTTCCAAACCGGGGGCACTCCTGTCCCGGGCATCTCATATCTCCCTAGGGGAAAATGATGGGCCCGACTGGAATCCACCTTCAACATCGGCATCATCGAGGCCTCTTCTTTCCCCCAAGAAGTATCAGAAATGGGCCCCTCGAGTTCATCCTTACGGACTGTGCCATGTCCGACAAACGACTCGGGGACTATACCCGAACCCTCCTTCGCTTTGCCCTTTGTACCAAAGGGTATGTATCATCACTCTCCTCCTCGGCCCGCAGGATCTCAACGGCCATTGAGGACAGGACCTTGCCATCGTTCTTGGGATTTCGAGCCTTTGCCTTTTTGGATTTTGGAGACTCCGCCGAAGCCTCCTTCTTCCTTTTCTTGTCCTTGGAAATCTTTGGCACCTCTTTCCCACCAGGAGGGGGCGGTCTCATAAACACGCCTTCCTCAAGCCTGAACAAGCGTGTTATATTAAAAAACACCATCATCAAAAAAACTTACAAAGAATGAAAAAACAACAACAATGAAAGCATATTGTGGTTCTTAGCCAGATCGTGCCAAATGCGTTTTTGTTATGGAAAGGCGGAGTCCAAAAGTTTGACCCACCCCAAAAGGTCCTAGACCGCGCCGGGGAACCAGACAGTGGCTACACAATCTAAAGAGAGAGTATTCAGGAGAAAAAGAGGTGGTAAAACATAATCAATATGGGGATACTTATGCTTCATATTCCACTCCTCCGGGAATGTCATCCTATAAGTAGGGACGACGTCCAAAGTTCTGATTCTAAAAAATCGGCTCATCCATCCCCGATACTTATGCTCGTCGATACAGGCAAAAAACACCTTGGCAGATCGACGGTGCAGCTTAATTAGGCCCTTTCGGAAAAGATGAGGGCTGTATAATCTGATCAAATGGTTGAGGGTGAAAGTCATTCCCTCGACCATGTTGGTATATATCGAATCATATATACAATCCTCCAAAAATAAGGATAAATTTGATCGAGTGTCACTCGGTATTGACGACAAAAGTCGAGAATCACCGGGTCAATAGGTAGAGAGGAAGAATCTACGGGGCTTAAGGTAAAAGGGTATGTGTATACGCTGAGAAAGCCAGCCTTATGCGTGACTATGCTTTCGTCAGCTGTAGGGATTTCCGTTCGGGCCGCCTCCCCCCAACGACAGTCAAGTTTTACCGTCTCTATATCCGATACTACACTTATGTATCGGGACATGGGCTCACATCGGCCCGGAATAGAAGGGGTTTTTTCAATTGTGAAATCAGAGACGGGTGTCGAAAGGACCAGGGATGCACTGCTTGATGGTAGGAGGAGTTTTAGACTTACCCTTAGACGGGCGTGATGAAAAAGCAGATTCCTCCTTTTGTGGTACCATTTTGGAAGTTTTTAACATGGTTATAATTGAGTTTTGAAGAGAGAAGATGAAGAAGCAAACGTAGATAGAAGATAAGAGTGAACAACACTTAATAAAAGTTTGAAGGTTTGAAGAAGATGTAAAATTCTGAATAGGTCGGTGATTAAAGTATTTATAGAGGCCCTTTGGGCATGCTTGAAGCGGAAGGGTCGAACCAATGACGGTTCGTGGGCTTCTCGAGAATTGTGTTGACAGCGACCTCTGCACAGTGTTTTATGTCACATCATTTAATGCTCTGAAGAGACTGACGTCATAATAGGGATATAGAAGAGGCAAGAATTCAAGACCGTTTATTATCACTCCACTTTAAGAAACACGGGGACTATTTGTATACGGCTAAAATCGGAGAACCTGATTTTACGATCGTTACGGCACTCATAAGGCTCGAAGGTTCAAAATTTGGCATCGAGGAGGGGCATCGAGGGTTATCGACCCCGAAATAGTATAGATAGAAGACCATCATGGAAAGGCGGAAAATCCCCAAAAGGCACGTGGTTAAAGCTGACCAAGTACGCAAAATAGTACATGCCCGTATCGTGGCATTAAATGGATGTACCAGCCATCTCTCTTTTGTAATAATTACACATGTACTATGTTGGGATTCCCCCTCATATATAAAGGGGACCCTTGTAACTTTTTAACACACATGATACTCAATATACAAGAAGAAGAATATTTTTTTACTCTCTAACTCAAACATTCTCTATAATTGTTTCATTGATTTATTACCTTTCTTTTATTGTGTTCATTAATTGTTCTTCGTTTATTACTCATTATTGATCATAAAGAGGCAATCTTCGAGGCCTTCGATAATGTTGAATCATTTTTTACCGCCCTTTATCAAGCTCCCGAGCTCGACCTCGAGGCCAATTCCAACCAAGCTCGAGGCCCCATTCCCCAGCTGCTCGGTTTGCACAATCACATCTTCTTTCGCCCTTATCTCGTTTTATTACTTCTCCTTTAGCATCTATTGCCTAAACAACTGGTATTAAAATAGATCACGTATTTTTAGAACCACAAATTCAAATATAATTGAAATTACTAATTCTAAGATCGTGATAATAATCGTCAATAAAAGGTAGAATTAAAACTTAGAAAATAATGAAAAGTTACTTGCTACATGTCTACAATATATAAAATTATTTATTGTTTAAAAATAATCTAAACTTCTAATGTATGTAAATTATATTCTTTATATATATATGGATTAACCTATAAACACACTATAATAGTGCAAAATATTTTTAAACCATCAATGTAATATATCATGGTATAATATTTAATTACCATTTATATAAACTAATAATTAATACTTACTATTAAATAATACTACAAAAAATAATGATAATTTTTTGACAACAACATGACGGAGGCAGTCACATAATATATAATGCTTCAAAAGGAAATAAAAATAGATTCGAATTACCTGTTAAATAATTTGATTATGTAAATATCTTTTACACGTCAGTACATATAATATACACATCATATACACGTCATCCTTATCATATACTAGCTATATAAAGTTGGTATGGGCTCATCAAACTTGAATTAACATAGACATTTACTACAACTACTTCAAGTCATCATTCTTAAGACTTGTTATAATTTTCTCTTTATATTAGATTTATTTCTGTATTTATGTGTTCTTCATCAATTCTTTTGCATAGGAGAGAAATGGCGGGCGTAGCAA
>MDKI01265205.1:0-17413 GCA_005239505.1 Nicotiana paniculata
GTAGGTTTGCATCATTCTACATGCATTTAGATATCCTGTTTTGTAGGAAACTGCATTCACATTAGTTTAAATACTCACCTCTTTTACCACAATTAAGTCCAAACAGGATAACTGGAGTATTTTTAACCCGCCTAGGCAAGCCTTAGGCATTAAGTTTATTAAAACTGGAAAAACGGTCACTTTGCATTGTTTGGCTAATTACAGATCAGAATTCATAGTCTAAAACTGGTAAAAAGACCTCTTCTGAAATTCAGTAATCATACTGCCCCATTATTGTATTCTCACTTAGACATCTTGCGTTAGGTTCTGAAATTCAAAGACTTCTTTGTGTTTGAGTCGTGCTAATTATGTGTATTAATTTGTGGAGGAATTCATGAGCCTCACATCTGCTCCTGTGTGTCCCCTATACTTGCAGTCCTAAATGTTTTATTTGTCGCTTAGAATTTGTCCTTTAAACCTAGGGGTTCTGCCTAATACCTACCCTTTAGGATAGAAGTCCTAATCTCCTCCAGGACTGGTAAGACAGGACGGGTAATAGCACGCAATAAAATCTGTGACCAACACACGCTTTAATTACCTTCACGGGGTGGGAAGGGTAGAATATGGATATGATGACCGGTGCGCTAATACCACGTGTAGCCCCTCTTCGAGGAGTGATTACCGGGTATTGCATTGATGTGATCCGTATTACTTTAAACCTAGGACATTTCCTCAAATGTTTACTTTTAATTTCTTTTCCAAACTTTCAATAAAACTCCGATACTTGTTTGAAATCCCCTCTTATGTGAGCATTGCTTGTTATTTGCTCATTGTCTAAATTCACGAAACCATTTGGTGGGGATCCATAATTGTGGATCCTGAGGGGTGCCTAACACCTTCCCCTTGGGATAACTTCAAGTCCTTACCCAATCTATGGTAATGCAAACTAGTTCATGAGTTAATTACTCAAGGT
Organism: Nicotiana paniculata; assembly: GCA_005239505.1. Lineage (NCBI taxonomy): Eukaryota > Viridiplantae > Streptophyta > Magnoliopsida > Solanales > Solanaceae > Nicotiana > Nicotiana paniculata. Next base: position 953 of record MDKI01265205.1, read on the forward strand.
TCCCTTACGCACCATAAAATCGTTAAGTGGCGACTCTTCATTTAAACTTCCTCCTTCCAAAGGAGTTTGTCCAAAATGTCAAGAACCCGATCTCCTCACCTAATTCCCTTTTTGGGGGGTGGGGGAGCGAGGAAAGAAAGGGGGGCGCGACAACATGACGACTCTGCTGGGGATTATAGGCTTTTACCATTTCAAATTGTTTCATGAATTTATGCCTTTATTTTAAATACTTTCACCCTTTCCTATTCCCTTTGCATGAATTAATTGTTTACTTCGAGTATTTATTTCCAAACTTAACTGACTCTTTGTTTCCTTTTTGTAACTGCTTTAAATCATTATTACTGTTTTTACCGCTTTCTTTAATGTGCAAATACGTGAAAACTTGTTTAAATATTTATTGCATAAATCATGCTCAACATTCATACTACACTCGTGCCAAACAAAATACTATAGCAACTCTTGATGAGTGGTTGTGCCCTTCCTATATTATCACTCCCTAAATTCGGAAAGGCTTATTAGCGGTAAAACTAGTCGATCAGCGGTGCAGTCGACGGTTCCGTGCCTTTCCCATTTGAGTTGTCCGCTCAAAGGTACCAGTCTAAAACCCCATAGAAACCTTACTCTGTAGAAGTGTTGCATGCATCATGGTCAAACCTAGTCAAATCTAAAGTGTTGTCTGCATGATAGCTTTTAAGATAGCCTTATCCAAAAGTCCACCGGGTTTCCCTGAACCCAAACGGACGCCCTCACATTCTATGCATTTATTTGGAGAACTAAATGCTTCCTGCTAATTATTGACGTTAAATAGTCGAGTCCGATGGGGTTAAGGGCCTAACCTATTTGTTTTGCAGAAAAAAATGAGGCACGAAGTCCCCAGATTCTGCATGGTCTCCAACATCCACCCAAAATTGCTGAGTTGGTGGGAGGATTTACACTCTAGCGACAAAGCTATCGTCAGGAAACATTTGGGTAATCTACCATCAGTTTTGGAAATCCAGCCTAACAAGATGATAGTAGAGGCTGCTACCCTGTTCGTGGATCGCGAAAGATTTGTGTTTCGCTTTGGGAGCATCGAAATGGAACCATTGATAGAAGAGATAGGGGGGTTGGCTAACCTAGTATGGGAAACTCCGGGGTTGCTGATGCCTGAGAACCGCACAGGCAGAAGTTTCCTCAAAATGATGGGTCTGAAAAAGGACGCAGAATTGGTATGTCTGGAGGATTCATAAATTCCTTTTGATTACCTGTACGAACGATATGGCTACAACAAATCATACCGTACCTACTATGACGAGTTTGCTATCACCTCTCTGGGACACGTCCATCGCCGAGTGTTCGTGTTTATGGTCTACTTTTTGGGATTGATCGTGTTCCCGATGAAGAAAGAAAGGATCCATACCAGGTTAGCCATGATAACTAAGACCGTAATGGAAGGGTTAAACGGGGAATATTTCAGCATTGTGCCCATGATCGTTGCAGATATGTACCGGGCTTTAGAAAAATGTCAACAAGGAGCAAAACATTTCGAAGGTTGCAATCTGTTACTCTAACTCTGGCTTGTAGAACATCTCCAAAAAAGGAAATATCGACAGGACATCCACCGCCGAATGTGGGATGACCACATCGCTTTCCATCACCCAAAGAGAATAAACTATATCCCTGACATGTTCGCTCAACCTGAGGACGCCGAAGGATGGGTCGAGCTATTTGATAACCTGACTGAAGGACAAGTTCAGTGGATGTTCGAATGGTTTCCAACGGATGAGTTCATCATTCGATCCTGAGATGCATCATTTCTGGTATTGATTGGTCTAAGGGGGACATACCCTTACGTCCCTCTTCGATTTATGAGGCAGGCAGGAAGGAAACAAGTCATCCCTAGGGTCGAGAAGATGAGCCATCTCCGAGCCGACATTCAAAATAATGACAGTCCTCACAAGTGCCAAGCTCAGCACCTATGGCACTACAAGGTTATACTCGAGAAAGACACCATCGAACCAGACAAGTATCACGCTGATTATACCCCTTTCTATCCGGGTTGGTTAGAAGAAGATTGGGTGGTCAGAGCAAGCCAGGGTACGTCCGAGGTCACAGGGTTGTAGATTAAAAGGCTGAAGCACAAGTCAAGTTCAACCAATTGCGTAAAAGGATCCGGGAGAATGAGGATGATCACCACAAGATACATGAGTCCAACAAAAGACTGATCGAGGAATGGAAGGACATGGCTATTAGTGCCAACAAAAGGCTGGGATATTTGGAACGATGTATAATCGATTTAGAAGAAAAGTTCATCAAAAAGGTTGAAGATTGTCAAAAGGTTGAGGGAGCTGCAGGGGGATATTTATCCAGAACTTATCTGCTGCTGGGACTTCGCGAACTGGGAAAGCTGTTAGAAGAAAGTAGGAATGCTGAATCCGTGGAAGGTCCTTCTAGGACCAAGTAGATAGGAATGTCTTTATTTTTCCAACAATGTAATAAGGTCAATGGCCATTAGTGACTTTTATTTTTCGTTTTCGTTTTGGGATTCGTCTATTTTTCTTATCAATAAAATGAGGCATTTAGCATTTTAAGCTCTCCAAATCAATGTGTCGCTAGGCCTACCACGGGCGCAAAGAGTTCCCCAACTTAGGACACGCTTTCATTTCCGCATTATGTTTTTAAATACCGCAATACTCTTTTCATAATCCTCACTGACTTGGTTACCTTTTGTTTTTATTTTTTCTTACTCCCCTCCCCAAAGGTTAGTTCGTACATTCTGGCATCATCAGCCTATTGCACCAGATCCAATGACCCTCCACCTACTCCTTCCCCTAGTCCTCCTAAGGGCAAAGACAAAGGCAAAAGTAAGATGGAAGAGTGCGGTGGCATCAGAAAGGAGAATGTGATTGAAAGGGTAGAGTCCACTGATGGCCGAGGTATTCAGGTCCTGCATTAGAACATGTCGCCACTTGAACAAAAATTGCTGAAGTTTCAGGAAGAACTATATCAAGTCCGGAATCTGGTCAGCTTGTCGTTTTCCCTCAACGCCCCTGACGTCAACCTTCCAAATGCTCAAAACCCCACACCTCCACAAACTATCCCAAGACAGCAAAACCATCACACTACTCCCCCAAAGAACCAAAACCTCCCGCCACAGTATAATGCTTGCCACACCTCAAATAACACCCCACTGCTCATCCCAGAGCCTCAAAACCCTACAAAAGATCATTTCCACACCTATAACAATCCCATCTATGTGGAAACCATGACCCATTCCACTCCGCCTATCCCACAGGCGTCTGAGTCTGACGAAAATGATTTATTTATCAGGAACCTTGCCGAAGAGCTTAAGAAATTGACCAGCCGAGTTCAGGGTGTTGAAGGGAGCAAAGGGATCGAAGAGTTGAATTATGAAGACCTTTGTATCCAACCTGATGTCGAACTGCCCGAAGGGTACAAACCTCTAAAGTTCGAAATGTTTGACGGTACCGGTGATCCGAGAGTCCATTTGAGGACCTATTTCGACAAATTGGTCGGCGTGGGAAAGGATGAAAGAATCCGCATGAAGCTGTTCATGAGGAGTTTGAAGGGAGATGCATTGTCTTGGTACATCAGCCAAGACCCTAAGAAATGGTCAAACTGGGTAAGCATGGCGTCTGATTTCATGGACAGGTTTAGATTCAACACAGAGAACGCACCAGATGTGTTCTACATTCAGAATTTGAAGAAGAAGCCTACAAAAACCTTTCGCGAGTATGCTACTCGCTGGAGGTCCGAAGCCGCTAAAGTCAGGCCTGCTGTAGAAGAAGAACAGATGAACAAGTTCTTTGTTCGGGCTCAGGACCCGCAATATTATGAACGGTTAATGATGGTTGAGGGCCGCAAGTTTTCTGACATCATCAAATCGGGTGAGCGGATTGAAGAAGGCATTAAAAGCGGTATGGTTACAAATTTTGAAGCCTTGCAAGCCACTAACAAGGCTCTACAATCCGGTGGTGTGTCTAAGAAGAGAGATGTGGGAGCCGTAATGGTTGCACAAAGAACCAAGTCCCCGCTCAAGTACCAAAATTATCTGACACCTCCACTCACATATCATCCCTCACCAAATTACCAAGCTCCATCGTCAAATTACCAAACTCCACCACCTTCCTACCAAACCCCACCACCCACATATCAACCTGCTTCGCCAAAATATCCGCAACATGCTCCTATCTACCACACTTATAATTCCCAGCCATCTCATTACCAATCCCCTCCTGCACGCTAGAATTATCCTAGACCTCGTCCCAATTTTGATCGCCATCCTCCAAAGCAATATACTGCCATAGCCGAGCCCATTGACCAGCTATATGAAAAACTCAAAGTTTCTGGTTATGTTACACATATCCCTGCTGCCACCCCTGAGAATCCCACTCAGTGGGTTAACCCAAACAAATCCTCTGCGTACCATTCCGGCATGAAGGGACACACCATCGAAGAATGTTGTTCTCTAAAGGACAAAATACAGGATCTCATCGACAACAAGATTATTGTGGCAAAAGACCCTGCTCCAAACGTTCGAGACAATCCTCTGCCAGACCATAAGGGTAGAGGTATCCATATGATTGAAATAGAAGATGATTGGGATCCCGAGGGGTCAATCAGGTTGATCGTAGAAGGCGATGACCCAAAGAAATCCGCAGTCACTCTCAAACCGATCATAGTCCATATTCAGCCATCTGAGGCCTCTGAGGTGAATATGTCTATGCCATTTGAGTTTGAAGCAGCGCCACTGGCAAAATCACCAGTGCCAATTGAAGTTGAGTTTGTATCTCTAGCAAATACACCAGCTTCGTTCGAAGTCGCAAACTTGCCACCACGAACACACATTCCGTTTGAAATAAAGATGGTTGAACCAATTCCAGTGGAAATGTCAACCACGCCACCCTTCTATTCAAATGATATTCCTTGGGACTAAATCCGAGGCAAGAAGGAAAAGCAAGGTCAGGTCTGAGGAAGCTATCGTAGCACAGGGTATGACGAGAACTGATAGGGTCTACACCCCTGAGCATCTGGTCGAGTCGAGCAAGCAGGTCGCCAACCAACCTCCCCTCATCAAAATGTGTCCCGATGACCTTTGGAGAAAGATACAGGCGAAGGAGTATTCAGTCATCGACCAACTGAATAAGACACCAGCACAGATATCCATCCTCTCTCTGCTGCAGAATTCCGAAACACACAGAAGTGCTTTGTTGAAAGTGTTAAGTGAAGCATATGTGCCAAACAACATCACTAGTGGGGAAATGGCCAATATACTGGAGAGTCATACAATCATTTTTCTTGAGGATGAGCTACCACCTGAAGGATTGGGGCACAACAAAGCACCGCACATCACCGTGCAGTGCCAATATCATTTCATCACAAGAATCTTGATCGACGGAGGTTCCAGTCTTAACATCTGTCCGCTAATAACACTCAAGAAATTGGGTAAAGGACTACATGAGATAAAGGATGGGGCGATCAATGTGAAATATTTTGACGGTTCTCAGAGGTCCACCACGGGGGAGATCGGTCTATGTCTACAGATGGGACTGACTTGGTTCAAAGTGGATTTCCAGGTGATAGATGTCCCGGCATCCTACAACCTGTTGTTGGGACAACCTTGGATTCATGATGCTGGGACCGTAGCATCAACACTACATCAGGCTATAAAATTCGAATGGAACCACCAAGAGATTATTATTCATGGTGATGGTAGCAACCCCATTTATAGCTGTCAAACTATTCCGATGATTGACGGGAAAAGGAAGATAGACGGAGGAACTTACCACCATATTGAACGGGTCAATGCCATCGACAAGGACAAATGGTGGGATAACAAGATCGAGAGCATCCTAAACTGGGGAGGATATGATCCAGGCAAAGGGCTCGATAAAAACCTCCAAGGGATCACGAAGCCTATAAAGCTCAAGGAACATGGTATTACTTTCGGTCTGGGGTACGAGTACACCTGGCAGGAATTCAACAACTGGTCGCCACCTTGGCGCAGTCCCGATTACCCTTTGGAACAGTCGATACCTCATCTTGAGCAGACTTTCAAGCAAGCTGACAGTATCTATGGTTCAGATGAAGAAGAAGCACTTGCGGCAATGAGGAGCTTGTTTCTACAGAATGATGATATGGATTGTTGTGTTGTCCTCGAGGGGGAGGGGGAGGAAGTCCCTTCCATACAGACTGTAATCAAGGGGGAATATCTCAAGAATTGGTCTATCAAGACAACCAAAGCCCGACGAGCCTCGGGGTAGCAAGGCTAAAACAAGCATTATTTACTGTTTTATTTACTAAATGATTTTCCTGCATTCATTTTTAATTTCTGCAATAAAGATCTTCAATGTTCAAAAAAGTTATTCAATCTATCAAAGCATCTTCTAAATTTCTCTTACAAAGTCAGATATTTATTGCTATTGTTTTCCCTCATTACTTTATTTATACAACATTAATATTACTTGTCTTGATAAACCGATGATTGTTACATGCGATGAGACAACGCAACAAACGGACATTGATTCAGATAAAGACGACATACCTGACGAGATTGTCAAGGAAGTTGAGAACTTTGAGAACAGACCTAAGTCCAACTTGGATGAGACTGAAAGCATCAACCTGGGAGATTTAGAAAACATCAAGAAGATACTAAGGAAGATGATAGAAAGGCATAAGCAATGGAACAAGAGGTTATCGTTCGCCTTATTGGGATATCGCACCATCGTTCGCACATCAACCGAGGCAACTCCCTATATGCTGGTCTATGGTATAGAGGTTGTTATTCCTGCTGAAGTAGAAATTCCATCACTGAGAATTATACAAGAAGCTGAGCTCAGCGATGCAGAATGGGTAAAGAGTCGTTATGAGCAGCTAGCCCTCATAGACGGAAAAAGAATGAATGCAGTTTGTCATGGTCAACTATATCAAAACAGAATGGCCAGGGCCTTCAACAAGAAAGTCAAACCAAGACGATTCACACCAGGGCATTTGGTGTTAAAGAAAATCTTTCCACATCAAGATGAAGCCAAGGGGAAGTTCTCTCCCAACTGGCAAGGCTCGTACATGGTTCACAGAGTGCTGACAAGAGGAGCACTCATACTTGCAGAAATGGATGGAGAAGTTTGGCCAAAACCAACAATTCAGATGCAGTCAACCGCTACTATTAGTAATCTTCATGTTTTCTCAATGATGTAAATTGAACTACGCCTGACCTGATTTTCGTTTAAGAGTGGATACATAGGCAGCCCTATGGGTTCAGTCACAATTCAATAAATTTGTTATCTTCCCCCATAATTGGAAACTAGGGCAGAATTTTGAGGAGGACCCTCAAAATTCCGAAGCAAGCAGCAGGCCAGAAGCATTCACCCAGCCAATTGGGGTAGAATTTTGAGGAGGACCCTCAAAATTCCGAAGCAAGCAGCAGGCCAGAAGCATTCACCCAGCCAATTGGGGTAGAATTTTGAGGAGGACCCTCAAAATTCCGAAGCAAGTTCAGCCAGCCACGGCACGAGAAACAGTCAGAGGCGTTCACCCAGCAAACTGGGGCAGAATTTTGAGGAGGACCCTCAAAATTCCGAAGCAAGTTCAGCCAGCCACGGCACGAGAAACAGTCAGAGGCGTTCACCCAGCAAACTGGGGCAGAATTTTGAGGAGGACCCTCAAAATTCCACAGCAGGAGAGGTTGCAATGTCTCGAACCGTGTCATGTCGTCGGTTCATCTAAAACCATTTTAGATTATATATTATACTTTTAAAAAATCATGCATATTTATCGAAACATCTTGTTTAGCAAGCGCTACCCCAATGATGCGAACAATATCATTGTGATCGAGTAGACGAGTCAAGTAAAGTCAACGGGAATGCGAACTAACCTTCCCCCTTTACAGAACTCACGATTTCTCTTTGGATGCAGGCACAAAAGGGCCCCCAGAGCATAGCGTCCTCCTGAAGGACATACGTCGATCAAAAGAGACACTTCTCAAAACCCTTCGCATACGCTGATATTTAATTTCAGCACAAACTACGCTTCATTATTTGCGACACTCGCATCAACAACTTCGCCGCAATTTATCATCAGCTAAGAACTCTTACCTGCATTTTGTTTCCTGCATAAGGCTACCATTCTGCCTTCCGAGGTTAAGCTCTACCTCCATCTGCATTTTATTTCATGCATAAGGCTACCATTCTGCCTTCCGAGGTTAAGCTCTACCTCCATCTGCATTTTATTTCCTGCATAAGGCTACTATTCCGCCTTCCGTGGTTAAGCTCTACCTCCATCTATATTTTATTTCCTGCATAAGGCTACCATTCTTCCTTCCGAGGTTAAGCTCTACCTCCATCTGCATTTTATTTCCTGCATAAGGCTACCATTCTGCCTTCTGAGGTTAAGCTCTACCTCCATCTGCATTTTATTTCCTGCATAAGACTACCATTCTGCCTTTCGATGTTAAGCTCTACCTCCATATGCATTTTATTTTTTACATATGGCTACCATTCTGCCTTCTGAGGTTAAGCTCTACCTCCATCTATATTTTATTTCCTGCATAAGGCTACCATTCTGCCTTCCGAGGTTAAGCTCTACCTCCATCTGCATTTTATTTCCTGCATAAGGCTACCATTCTGTCTTCCGAGGTTAAACGCTGCCTCCATCTGCATTTTATTTCCTTCATAAGGCTACCATTCTGCCTTCCGAGGTTAAGCTCTACCTGCATCTGCATTTTATTTCCTGCATAAGGCTACCATTCTACCTTCCGAGGTTAAGCTCTACCTCCATCTGCATTTTATTTCTTGCATAAGGCTACCATTCTGCCTTCCGAGGTTAAGCTCTACCTCCATCTGTATTTTATTTCCTACATAAGGCTACCATTCTGCCTTCTGAGGTTAAGCTCTACCTCCATCTGCATTTTATTTCTTGCATAAGGCTACCATTCTGCCTTCCGAGGTTAAGCGCTACCTCCATCTGCATTTTATTTCTTGCATAAGGCTACCATTCTGCCTTCCGAGGTTAAGCTCTACCTCCATCTGCATTTTATTTCCTGCATAAGGCTACCATTCTGCCTTCCGAGGTTAAGCTCTACCTCCATCTGCATTTTATTTCCTGCATAAGGCTACCATTCTGCCTTCCGAGGTTAAGCTCTACCTCCATCTGCATTTTATTTCCTGCATAAGGCTACCATCCGAGGTTAAACGCTGCCTCCATCTGTATTTTATTTCCTGCATAAGGCTACCATTCTTCCTTCCGAGGTTAAGCTCTACCTCCATCTGCATTTTATTTCCTGCATAAGGCTACCATTCTGCCTTCCGAGGTTATGCTCTACCTCCATCTGCATTTTATTTCCTGCATAAGGCTACCATCCGAGGTTAAACGCTGCCTCCATCTGCATTTTATTTCTTGCATAAGGCTACCATTCTGCCTTCTGAGGTTAAGCTCTACCTCCATCTGCATTTTATTTCCTGCATAAGGCTACCATTCTACCTTCCGAGGTTAAGTTCTAACTCCATCTGCATTTTATTTCCTGCATAAGGCTACCATTCTGCCTTCCGAGGTAAAAGTCTACCTCAATCTGTATTTTATTTCCTAGATAAGGCTACCATTCTGCCTTCCGAGGTTAAGCTCTACCTCCATCTGCATTTTATTTCCTGTATAAGGCTACCATTCTGCTTTCCGAGGTTAAGCTCTACCTCCATCTGCATTTTATTTCCTGCATAAGGCTACCATTCTGTCTTCCGAGGTTAATCTCTACCTCCATCTGCATTTTATTTCCTGCATAAGGCTACCATTCTGCCTTCCGAGGTTAAGCTCTACCTCCATCTGCATTTTATTTCCTGCATAAGGCTACCATTATGCCTTCTGAGGTTAAGCTCTACCTCCATCTACATTTTATTTCCTACATAAGGCTACAATTCTGCCTTCCGAGGTTAAGCTCTACCTCCATCTGCATTTTATTTCCTGCATAAGGCTACCATTCTGCCTTCCGGGGCTAAGCTCTGCCTCTCATTTACCTTTTAAAGCAACCATCGTCTCTATCATTATTGGATTTGTTTCTTTCCGAGCTAAGCTCTGCCCTTTTAATTCACAAGACTAAGCTCTGTCTTGTCAGCATCATACTATTGCACTTCTCATGGGCTGAAATATCGCTAACCTATCCAAAGGCGTCATCGTTCAGAGGCACCATCTTCATGGCCCGAGAACATCATTTCATGGCCCGCGGATCCCTTTTTATCACTCTGCATATCATTATTCATAGGTACCATGGTTCGGAGGCACCATCCTCATGGCCCGAGAACATCATTTCATAGTCTGTGAATCCCGCATCAAGCGATTCATGGCCCAGGACATCATGGTCTAAGGACGTCATCCTCAACCGTCCAAAGACAACATTCATAGTCCAATAGGAACCTGCATCATGTTTAAATTACGCACAATCTATGCTTGTTATTCGTTTGTAGGAAATTCGGCTAAGAACAGCCAGCCAGGCAGGAGCGGACCGCTCCAGTTCTCCTAACTACCCTGTAAGCCATTTTGTTCACCTTACCTTGCACCTTGCGTCCGTCCTTGTGAGACTTCACCGGTATACTTTGCCGGTGACTCATGAACTACATACGGCCTGATTCCTGTACAACCAGGGATATGTAGGCAGCTCAGAAGCCAGGGTGCGGCCCAGGTCTTTCATATTATTTCCCTCCGGTCAAAATTGGCCATCATATCTTTACCTGACAACTCTTTCATCCTTTCCGGGTAAAGATGGGCAGCTGTTGATACCCAATTTTTCCTCAAATTATTTTCAAACTTGTATATATACTTTCAAAATCACTCTTTACAGTAACATGTATTTTCTCACAGTTTTTCGTATTTTTATCAAATTATTTTCTTGTTTATTTAACACTTTATATTCCATAATTATTCATAAATGATATAATTTCAAATCATTTTCTTGCTCAACATATTATTTATATCTTATTTAATTCCCTTAGGATTTTATCATTTCACAAATTAGCCAATATTGGCATTATTTAGTTAATTTCAGCAGTTTTTGCGATTATAGCACAAATGTACATTTATGCCATTTTAAAATCAATGAATGATCATTCATATTTTTTTTATATATTAGTCAATCGCCTTAATTTCATTTATTTGGTCTCAATTTCATTTTTTACACAATTATTAGCTATTTTATTAATTAATTATCTTATTTAATTGAGTATTTAACGTTTAGCCACATTTTATTTAAATTATAACTAGTTTTAAACCCAACCCACCTGACCCTTTAATACCTAACCAACCCGGCCCAAAAACGTTCATACCCGGCCCAACCCCACACCATCTGAACCGTTGATCAAATGAGATCAACGGTCCAGGTCAGTGTTACCATAATTAAACCCAATCACTACCCCCTCCGACCCCTCATTCTCTCAACACTCATTCTCTCTCTATCTCTCTCTGTTACTCTCTAGTTCTCTCAAGAAGCCTCCTTTGGCTTTTCTCCTCCAATGGAGTCCGATTATCTTCTCCGGCTGGTTCTCTCACCAGAAACCATGGCTCCTCATTGTCTCATGGCTATTTGTCCACCTTGCACCGGTCCAGTGATACTCTGGGGCTCTAACGCGAACCTGGAGCGGTCCAATTCATCTCCCATGGTCCCATGCCACTTTCCGGCCTCCTCGGCCGTTTGAGTAAGGATTACGACCTGTTCCGGCTTAAGCCAGTGCCGTCTTTGAGGTTCTTCCTACTTCTCTGGGTTCCACGAAACCCTAAACCTATGTCTTTCGATTTATTCTAGATCTACTTTAGATCTATAGTATTACGAAGCTTTTTTCTATGTTTTTCTCTGAAAACTTTCATCTTTAAACGATCTTTCAATTTTAAAAATTAGGGTTTCACAAACCCCTTTCAAAAATCGATTATCCTTTTACTTCTGCTTTAATGATTATTCTATGATTTTCTCTGTTAATACGTTTGATTCAAAGCTTCTTACTGAAAACCCCCCAATTTTTTTAGGATTTTAGTTCATCTTATTTTCGATGTTTGGCCAATCTGTATACTTCTTCTAGTCTCTCTATGTGCTCTGTGCTTCTTACTCTAATTCGTGGTTGGGATTTCTGAATCTCTACTATTCCTCTCGCTTAGGGTTTCTCTGAACTCTGGTGCTAATTATTGTTTAATAGATCTGATTATTTATTCGAGGGTTGTTCATCTGATATCCTCTACTGACTCTGTGTATCTCTTTGCATAGTTGTGATGTTTTCTTCGAACCTATGATTTTGTATGTTCTGTACTGATTTTTCGAATTTGTTTCCCTTGATTGTATGATACTTTCCTTGATTATGCCCGATTCCCTGTGATTTCAATTACAGCCGAGATTCCCTCGACTAATTTTCAGAATTAAACTCGTACTTTGCTTTGTGAATATGCTATCAGTTTTACTTTCCTTAATTATGTGTTAAGAACCTGGTCTTTATTACATACTCCATGCTTTTACTACCCTTATTATAGTAAAATCACTCTAGTTGATTCCTTCCCCTGATTTAACTCTAATTGGACTGTTTGAACTTGACTCCCTAATTAAAGGGAGTCCATGCCTTTAATTGATATTGATTGGTTATCATTTCCATAATTATGTTAGACTAGTTACTCCTTACCTTATTTTCTTTGCTCGTTTTCAGAATTATAAAACACCCTACTCTCTTTAGCATAATACACTAAGAGATACACGAACACACACACAGCCAACACTCATATTGCTTTGAACTCTCACCTTCTTCGCTGCATATTCTCTCTTGTTCCTCTGGCTACTCAGTCGATTGAAAGCCAAGACTGAGTAACTTATTGCTGCTCTATTGCTCTGCATACCACTGTCCTATTGCCCTACTTCTCTGCACTTTGTTGTTCTATTCTTACTCCTAACTGGTATATTTCTAGTTTAAGTTTATAGCATCCAACTCAACATGTTTCTGTTTGTATTGAGGTTCTACTTATGGTTCTGATGTTTGCTTTGCAGCTAGTGTATTTGCTTTGTCCATGTGACCTTTCTTTCCTTCTATGTTTAGCATGTCTACTTGTCTATGTGATTCCCATTTCCCTTTAGTCTAACATGTCTATTGCTTTCCCTTGTATGTTTCCATCATGAATCTGCCTGACTCCCAGCATTATAAGCATGTACCCCCTAATACTTAGTTATTATGTAAACCCTAATCCTGAACCTAATATGTGACTCTGTTTCACACCCCCTTAGTCTAATGCTGTTAGATTCCTGGCATGAACATTATGTGACAACTAGGCTGTGATTGTTTAAACCCTATAGCACTAGCATGAGGACTATTTGTGTACAAGTCTGCTTCCACTATATGACTTATTTGTCCCCCAGTTCCCCTATCCCTGTTTATGTTTGCTTCCTAAACCATGTGTGTTCTGAGTGGCTGATTGTCCTGTTTCTTTCTTCTTCAAACCAGTTTTCATAAAACAAATTCGCATGCTGTTCTCTGAAGCTATTTTCAAAACAATTATTTCAAAAGCTACTTTTCAAACTCAACCCTCTTTTAAACTATAGGCACATCTCACTACTCTTAGTTCTAAGTTCTGGCCCCTTCGTGTGAGCACTGCCTTGGGGACCATTTGAGTACCCATCGAACTCTGATGCACAAGGTTGGCATTCCACCCTGCACTTACTCATTCCTGGCTAGGGTACTTGGGTGTGAGCACTGCCTGGGGTCCTCTGAGATCCTTAGGAACTCTGACACACCTGGGTTACAAGGGTCATGGCATATGGCATGTTCAAATCTAGATATTTGGGCCTACTGTTAGGCTCTATATAGTAACTTCTTAATCTTCTTATTTATTTTTGTGTAATTCGTGCAAGGCTGGTCTGTAATAATTAATTGTAAAAATGATTATGGGCTGGATGGTGAAATGGGCGGGGTTATGCATGCTTAGTATAATCACGGGTAGAAACCATGCTATAGGATTTATTTTGTATCTGTGCGCAATAGTCACTATGCTTAGGAATACTTTCCATGCATGCATTAGAGAACATGTTTTAGGCCCGTTTATCTCAGCATCTTTGCCATACTCATGCATCACTTAGAAATCTTGTTCGTAGTTAAATAACTAAAAAATGGTTGTTATGTTATTGTCTCTGCATCTTCACGATCACCATGTCTAGAAATCCTGTTTTATGTTAAAAACATTAGTCGTCAATATTTGTATTAGAGATAATGTTACCTTAGGAATTCATTTTCAGCATGCTCATATTACCTATGCCAAAATCATGTGTTAAGGACATATGGCTATTTGCATTAGAAATCATGTGCTAAGTTCAACAACTTAACTACGCTTCTGCATTTCCTGTTTCGAGTAAAAAAGATGTGTTAATAAGTAAATTCCGCCCTAAGAAATTAATAGATTCTGATTTCTGAAAACGTTGTGTGCATTTAGAAAAGCATGCGTAGGTTTGCATCATTCTACATGCATTTAGATATCCTGTCTTGTAGGACATTGCATTCACATTAGTTTAAATACTCACTTTTTTTACCACGATAAGTCTAAACAGGATAACTGGAGTATTTTTAACCCGCCTAGGCAAGCCTTAGGCATTAAGTTTATTAAAACTGGAAAAAAACTTTCTCTTTGCATTGTTTGTCTAATTACAGATCAGAATTCATAGTCTAAAATTAGTAAAAAGACCTCTTCTGAAACTCAGTAATCATACTGCCCCATTATTGTATTCTCACTATCAGTTTTACTTTCCTTAATTATGTGTTATGAACCTGGTCTTTATTACATACTCCATGCTTTTACTACCCTTATTATAGTAAAATCACTCTAGTTGATTCCTTTCCCTGATTTAACTCTGATTGGACCGTTTGAACTTGACTCCCTAATTAAAGGGAATCCAGGCCTTTAATTGATACTGATTGGTTATCATTTCCATAATTATGTTAGACTAGTTACTCCTTATTTTATTTTCTTTACTCGTTTTCAGAATTATAAAACTCCCTACTCTCTTTAGCATAATACACCAAGAGATACACGAACACACACACAGACAACACTCATATTGCTCTGAACTCTCACTTGCTGCGCTGCATATTCTCTCTTGTTCCTCTGGCTACTCAGTCGATTGAAAGCCAAGACTGAGTAACTTATTGATGCTCTATTGCTCTGCATACCACTGTCCTATTGCCCTACTTCTCTGCACCTTGTTGTTCTATTCTTACTCCTAACTGGTATGTTTCTAGTTTAAGTTTATAGCATCCAACTCAACATGTTTCGGTTTGTATTGAGGTCCTACTTATGGTTCTGCTGTTTGCTTTGCAGCTAGTGTATTTTCTTTGTCCATGTGACCTTTCTTTCCTTTTATCTTTAGCATGTCTACTTGTCTATGTGATTCCCATTTCCTTTTATTCTAACATGTCTATTGCTTTCCCTTGTATGTTTCCATCATGAATCTGCCTGACTCCCAACACTATGAGCATGTACCCCCCAATACTTAGTTATTATGTAAACTCTAATCTTGAACCTAATATGTGACTATGTTTGACACCCCCTTAGTCTAATGTTGTTAGATTCCTGACATGAACATTCTGTGACAATTAGGCTGTGATTGTTTAAACCCTATAACACTAGCCTGAGGACTATTTGTATACAAGCCTGCTTCCACTATATGACTTATTTGTCCCCCAGTTCCCCTATCCCTATTTGTGTTTGCTTCCTAAACCATGTGTTCTGAGTGGCTGATTATCCTGTTTCTTTCTTCTTCAAACCAGTTTTCATAAAACAAATGTTGTTCTCTGAAGCTATTTTCAAAACAGTTATTCAAAAGCTATTTTTCAAACTCAACCCTCTTTTAAACTATAGTCACATCTCACTACTCTTAGTTCTAAGTTCCGCCCCCTTCGTGTGAGCACTGCCTTAGGGACCATTTGAGTACCCATCGAACTCTGACGCACAAGGTTGGCATTCCACACTGCACTTACTCATTCCTGGCTAGGGTACTTGGGTGTGAGCACTGCCTTAGGGACCATTTGAGTACCCATCGAACTCTGACGCACAAGGTTGGCATTCCACACTGCACTTACTCATTCCTGGCTAGGGTACTTGGGTGTGAGCACTGCCTGGGGTCCTCTGAGATCCTTAGGAACTTTGACACACCTGGGTTACAAGGGTCATGGCATATGGCATGTTCGAATCTATATATTTGGGCCTACTGTTATGCTCTCTATAGTAAGTTCTTAATCTTCTTATTTATTTTTGTGTAATTCATGCAAGGTTGGTCTGTAATAATTAATTGTAAAAACGATTATGGGCTGGATAGTGAAATGGGTGGGGTTATGCATGCTTAGTATAATTATGGGTAGAAACCATGCTATAGGATTTATTTTGTATATGTGCGCTATAGTCACCATGCTTAGGAATAATTGCCATGCATGCATTAGAGAACATGTTTTAGGCCCGTTTATCTCA
>MDKI01184815.1:0-44686 GCA_005239505.1 Nicotiana paniculata
ATATACACTAAGTATACTAGCACAAGAAGTTGGAGTAAAACCACTCCCATAATCAAGACAAATATACTACAATCTTGTGCTACAATCATCAAGATATTTTTTCCAATACTATCTTTGATTGTGAACATGGTTTATTAATTATGTGAACCGACAATTTAATCTTCTGTGCATGAGCTAAGACTCCATACACTAAATTGTCTACTACATAACTAAAAGGACACACATGTAACAAATGATTTATTTAAAAAGGTACTTTATTGAATTGAATAAATTAAATAAATAATTGTTCCATAAAGAGTTAAACAAAATACTATGTCTAACTTGCATGGTTAATAGTATATCCCAACAGCTCTAACATCCGTTGATCCCCGAACACGATCCCAACTTAATCCTTGAGCTTTTACTCAGACTTCAAAGCTTCAGAATAACTTGAATTCATTACATAACATCTACATAGATCAAAACCACTCCTACAAGGCATAAAACACACAATTAGTGCAAAACACTAGTGATTAAAGTTCAAGCTCAATGAAAGTGCAGTAAATTAAAGTGTCATAAGCGACTAAAATACGTAATTATAGCCAATCACCAATATCCCACACTTAAACTATTGCTCGTCCTCGAGCAATCAAACTACACTTTATATAGACACGACCTTTTTAAATAATTCTCCCAACTCATCACACCAACAAAATTTAAATTAGACTAAGCACAAAAGCGTAACATCTTCACCTCAAGATTTGATTCACAAGTACCACACATTATTCATAATTCACCTGTCATGACCCAAAATCTATTAAGGTCGTGATGGCGCCGGACACTATCGTCAGGCAAGCCAATCATTAATTAGTTGAAATAAATTCTTGTTTTAATATTTTTGAAATAATTACCTTTAACTTATTACGAAATACCTAACAAAATTCGTTAAGTATATACGACAGTTTCATATTCCATTTCCTTATAAAATATATCCCATACACATCCCAGAACCCGGTGTCACAAGTGCATGAGCAATTTATAAGAATTTATACAGTCATTAAAAAACTTGTCCGAGATACAAATTGGACAATGAAATTTAAAACAAAATGAATACAATACGAGGGAGAGTCTGTCAGCTGCGGATCGCCTCCGGATGATACAACTTGCCTAAGTCTCCAAACCAGCCCCATCGCTGTGAAAGTACCTGTGCAATAAAAATACACAGCAAGTGTAGCATGCGTACGAAAATAACGTGTACTCAGTAAGTATCCCGCCTAACCTCAGAGAGGTAGTGACGAGTGGTCGATTTGACACTGGCTAAAGGTCAATCTAGTATAATCAAGTGAGACACTAAGCATGTATGTCATAGGCAATTTATTAAAATCGGGGATAAATAATATCAACTCCTTCCATATTTAACACTTTAAATCTTCGTCATTTCAATAACAAATAATCAAACATGGATGATTTAATCAATTAACCAATAATCAACGGGAAAGAACAACTTATTCTAAAGTTTTAATAACTTTAAATCTCTATCATTTCAGTTGACAACTTAAAATTTCCAGGCCAGTAATCAGGCAAAATCACAGCAAATACGCAGTAAATATCATGCGCAAGCAATGCCGAGGGTCGAACGGCGCGGACCAACAATAATAAACTGTGCACTGCCGAGGGTTGAACGGCTCGAACCATAGATGCATCTATCTGCCCCACTCGCGAATCGATCATGCGACGCGGTTCTACATAAATACAGGGTTATCCTGCTCGCGAATCATACATGCGACTCAGGCACTCATAGATACACATATTCACACAATAAGTCCACATTTTTATCAAGAAAGCAGTTACTCAGGAAAGTGGTAAAATTCTTCTTAAAGGAACACGAAAAATAGCATTTAAATCTTTGTTTTGAAACTCATTTGCCAAGTTTAATAATATTCAATAATATAACCTTATCAGGAATACAATTATCCACGGAGGAATCAATTCTCTTTCTAAATGATTAAGAAAGGTACACTCTAGTCTTTTTAGGAAATAATTTACCGATTCAATAGCATTAACAGTCTAATATTATGGGCAGGATTACATGTACAACACGTAAGGCATGCTAGTGGGTCCTAGACTACCCGGACATGGCATAATAGTAGCTACGCACGGACTCCCATCACCTCGTGCGTACGTATCCCTAGAAGATAATAGCACATATTTAATTAGTTTACCTAGGGGGACAATTCCCCTTCACAAAGTTAGAAAGGAGACTTACCTCTCTCCGAAATTCCATAACCGGCTTCCAAGCCCTTCCGACGACTCCAATGGATGCACAACGCCCCAAAACTACCAAATAATGGCCAAACAATGAAAATTCATTCTAATACTCGTAAATTCAAATTATATACTTTCCCAACTCCGCTAAGTGAATTGACCAAAATGCCCTCGGGCCCACGTGCCCGGATTCCGAAATTTCTCGAAGATATACCCTACCCATAGTCTTACTAACTCAAATATACAATTTACTCTAAATTCCATTCTCAAATTCGTGGCTAAAAATCCAAATACAAATTTCTAGGTTTCTTCAAGATTTCCCAATTTTCTACTAATTTCTATGTCTAATCCCATGCATAAACCTTGTAGTTAACTTAAAAGCATGAAGAAATTACTTACCTAGTAATGCATGGTGAAAATCCCTCTTGAAGCTCTAAAATCGCCCCATCCATGAGAAATATGAGAGAAATTGCCAACAATATCGGTTTTAAAACATTCTGCCCAGGCCATTTTTCGCACATGAGATTAACTCTTCGCACCTGCGCTTCCGCAGGTGCGCCCAAGAGCCCGCACCTGCGGCTTCCTTCTCCTCCAGTCGGATCCGCACCTGCGAAACATTGTCCGCATCTCCGCCTTCGCAGGTGCAGAAATTTCATTGCACCTGCGCTCCAAGCCAAGCCAGCAAATATTCGCACCTGCGGCGCCATAGACGTACCTGTGGCTCCGCACCTGCGGCCAAATCCTCGCAGGTGCGGTCACACCAGACACCAGCAGCCCAACTCCTCTTCTAACTTCAAATTTAATCCGTTAACCACCTGGAATCCATACGAGGCCCCCAGGACCTTGTCTAATTACACCAACCTGTTCCAAAACATAATGCGGACTTGCTTGAGGCCTCAAATCACATCAAACAATGCCGAAATCACGAATCGCACTAAAACTCAAACTTTATGAACTTGAAATTTTAAACTTCCACCTCCGATGCCGAAACCTATCACTTTTCACACAAGTTATATTCGACATTACGGACCTGCTCCAACTTTCGGAATCGTATTCCAACCCCGATATCAAAATTTCCACTTCCGGTCGGATTTCTCAAAAACCTTCAAATTTCTATCTTTAGCCAAATGACTTCAAAATGACCTACGGACATCCGAATTCACTTCCGATCGCGCTCCCAATTCCAGAATCACCATATGGAGCTATTCCCAGGCTCGGAATCCCAAACGGACACCAATATCACTGAAATGCTCTTCAAGCCAAACTTAGGAAATTTCTTCAAAATGCCGACTTCCACAATATACGCCGAAACACTCCCAGGTTATCCAAAGCCCGATTCAGACATACGCCCAAGTCCGAAATCATCATACGAACCTGCAGGAACCTTCAAATCCTGATTCGGAGGTCGTTTACTCAAAATTCCAATCTTAGTTGATTTCTCCAACTTAAGGCTTCTGAAATGAGAATTTTCTTTCCAAATTAACTCTAAGCTTCCCGAAATTCAACTCTGTCCATGCCCACGAGTTATAATACCTGAAATGGAGCTGCTCATGACTTCAAACCGCTGAACGACGCGCTAGAGATCAAAATGACCGGTCGGGTCGTTACATTCTCCCCTACTTAAACAGACGTTCGTCCTCGAACGTGCCAAGAACTACTCTGGAGTTGTCTGAAATCATTATATAACACCTCGCGCACCTGCCCGTGCTACCACAACTCAGTTGAGTTCATTAGCTTGATCAAATTTGAAGATTTCTTCTTTTATCCATATAATAAGCTCAAAATCCAGTTCCAACACTTGAAATTCTCTGCCAGGCCTGCTTCCAATATATAATAACCGTATCAACTACCACACGATATACTAGAACACGACTGCATACCCTTGCTGAATTAGCACCATGCACTGAATAATTCATCATCTGACCACAATAACACTCCCCGAACCTTAATAGCCAAAATTCCACGAATCTGATGCTCCCAATGCACCTCATGATATATATATACATCCTGCTATAATGATGACGATACCACCACAACGGAGGAAATGTGTAGAAATTCATAATCAACTGCTGAGTTAACAAATCATTGAATATCTCCTCTTGACTGGAATCATCACCTCATTACGAACCAAATGATGGTATTTGTCCTCTAATATAATCCGCATAATCTTATCGCGCTGATCCCTAATCCAATAATCTCGTCTCTCCCAGTATGAACTGTTCAGACAACAAATCACCCCAAACATGACCAACAGTCTCACATGATACCACATCGCGCCAATAGGCCATAACTCGAACATGATAATTAAGAAATGACTCAGGAAGGGACTACTCAACTCATGCAACTAATATGAACTCTCCTCAGAAAATTGGAAGTAAAACATAAGAAAAATAAATATAGGAACCTTACTCATCATCATATTGTTGCGGCGTGCAACCCGATCCAAATAAAATACTCGTGGCGACGTGCCACCCGATCCACACATGAAATTCACATAAGGAAATATACATGGAGATGAATTGCTCATTGCTACAATTTACTGAATATCGGTCACAAGCACGCCACGTGCATAATACCATCCTGGGGAGACTGATAAAGCCATATGCTACAAAACTCAAGCACAACTGAGGTGCGATATATATATATATATGTACACACTCTGAATCTCAAGAGCTGTCCTGCTCACATAACATCATCACTATGCAGAGATCTCAACACATAAGAAATTATCAAGCCGTTTCACAACTCACACGGCACAATCATATTATCACATGAATTTGACAAAGACGGAACAAAATCTGCTGTTCTAATACCCTTCCATGAAGAGCGCTCTACTGAAATAAACATGCCTGGCTCATACGGAGCCCATAATCATATTTAAATCCATCCACAAACATTGAGTCTACCTTGCTCGCACCAAACTAAGCTAATAAATTTACCTGGGTCTATATTAACCCACTTTTTCTCATAATACGCGAGAACAACCATCATAGCCGGGACAAACACCCCACAATCCACAACCAAATGAACTGAACGCCTTCCAGGCATAAGTTCTCAAATAAGAAATATTGCACTTCTTTATACTCAGTCCAAATCTTCAATCCATTAAGTGACTACATGTCACACTTATGCAACCTTCTCGTGGTTACGCTCCCACGACCTTCCACACCAGGTAACAAGTCTGCACCTCCGCATCACCGACCACACTAATACTGCAAAACATATCAAGAACCCATGACCAGGGTACAAAGCCTCTTCCACCGAATATCGATCCTAGGTGACATTGAAAATAACATCAGCTTACTCTGGACTTTCAGATCACTTTTTCTTGCTCATGCGAGCTCATGACATCCTTGCTAACACCGAACCGCAATCTCGATTCTTACTCCCAGTTACACACTGCTTACCGCACCTAACATGCCAATATGATATAGCGCAAGAATTCCATCATAACTTCTAAACCACTAATAGGGTGAACACTTCATCATATAGAAACCTTTTCCGTAACTCAATTCAAGAGTACTATCTCAACACACGAGTGAATTCTCACAATCACCCAACATGCAAATCCTTAAGTAGTAGTCTATACCACCATAACCCTTCCGGGATCTGCCTACACCTGAAAGGCCATAGCACTCGAATGCTCCCACATGAAATCTATTACGACGCCCGACAAGCCCCGAACACATCGGCACAAACCATACACATAACTCAATCACACCGAAGGAACTGATCATTGCCGTAAGTGCGCCATTTCAACCATGGCTAACCAATCTATCTTCTTATGATCATATTCAGTTGCCTCAGGAATAATAGTAACTTTCTTCAACTCATAGCAAACTCAATCCTCACTCATTCCGAGTGACCTTGATTCACGAGACCATGCTTCCTAAATCCCGCGACCCGTCTCATACCCTCCTGATAATCTTTCTACAACTCGGAGTTTATTTCTCTCACTCCTCCAATACTATAATGCACGCTGAAAATAACATAGAACACTCCGATTATTTTCCCTTTCTCAGGAATTATACTTCAAAAGCTCGACTCTTAATCATACTGCTGCATGAAACCCTTAAACACCACGTTCTTAACTTCCGAATTTATTAGGACCACTATTGAGAGTCATCCACTCTCACTGGCCCCGGATACAATCAACTCCAAGGCTCTTCTAGAACATGAACACCCTTTTCAATGAAACACGTGACCGAGTCACTACCCTTACAACTCGCCTATGCCTTAAGCATAAAATTCTAAATCTTTCAAAGCCTAACCCTGGTCCAACAGGACCAAATGGTGCACATATTTATCAAATCCCATGCACAATTCACCATTTTACTCCTTTCCGTTAGCTGTAATAACTTGCCACTATGCCGACAATCAGCAACCCCGCTAGAACAAAACCCTGCAACCCAATTGCAGGTGGTGGGACTCCCCCACTTAGCCCGAAGCTACTCCTTGCACCACTCTAGACCCTGTTGAGATCCTTTCTCCTTTGTTAGCATGATCTTGCTCAACCAATCCGTCCAATTCTTCCAAATTCTCTTGTTTGCACTCCCTAAATACTCAAATTTTCTAGCATCATTCACACATTCTGCCTCCTACCGAATAGCCACTAGAACCCCTCACAGAGACTTGCCAACCACACAACCGCTAACCTACTCACAGGAGATAACCCACCTGTGGAAATCACCAATTGACACCTTCCAACGACGCCGTACTGCACACCCTCTGCAACACTAATATCCCATCCTAAGCCTGTTCCCATTCACCCGCTTTACCAGTCCGTCCACTCCTCATGGACATCTACTATATGCGCTACAACATCTTCAGATTCACCGCCACATTGCGTCATTCTTCATTCCTAACGACTCTTCCCTGTTTTACCCAACCTTCCGCCGAAATAGCCCACATTTCAACTTAAGCTCGTAGACCCAATCACCATCCACTAAAACTCTCAAACCTTCCCTCAAGGTAGGAAGCTATCTTACCACTGAACTCCTGTGCTACGCTGCCACTCTCCCCCTTGTTAATCTCATTCCTTTAAACAACTGCCTGATTTCCGTTCCTTACACCTGGCCTCTTAGAAAAGGGAAGCACCGCCTAGCACTTCTCACGTCTTCCTTCGTCGTATGCTGCCCAATTGCTGCCTTAATTCAATATCATTCTCTGTAGCTCTTAATCCAGCAGTTCGCCACGACTTCAAACTCTCCGAAGATTATTTATCTCAAGCTTCCTTCATTAGAATTAACTATTCAGTCCTGAACCACCATACACCACGATCTCTAACAACTGCTTCTTCAATACTACTTCACAACACTCTGTCCTAATGCAACCGAAGAAACCATAGCACCGACAGACTTAACACATTCCATTCGATCAATGACGACGATTTCACATCACATGTGAATATCCCACCTTAATTGAAAACACCAAGTCTTACTGCTTTATCAATCCAAAACCTGACCATTTATAGTCCAAATGCCTTTCCTCTGCCGGAACTAAAATGCTGCAATCTCGAAATCACGCCCTGAGAAGACCTCTCTTCAAGCCATTCATCACCCCCAACATATGGGCAAGCATCTTATGATCATATCGACATCGCGTGATAACCAATCATAAGCATCATCACTACCTGAGCATAGCCTTAAGGATCTCAGATACACAACTACTGAGCTGAAACAACATATTATCCTTCCGCAGGGCCATAACAACAGCCCCAACGAATTACACATGGAAAACATCTCGCATCATATCCGTAGCACCATTTCAATTCCTCAAATTCCCGATTCATAGCAAGCGCTTCGCGACGCGTAAGATTGAGTAGGAATAAACATAGGCATAAGCCTTAAAGGAATCAAATCATACGATGAGGAATCAAGAAGGGAAGTACTCCTAACATCCCTGTAGCCTCTCGAAGATAAGTACAGACGTCTCCGTACCGATCCGCAAGATTCTACTAGACTTGCTCATGACTCGTGAGACATAAGGGAACCTAGTGCTCTGATACCATATTGTCACGACCCAAAATCTATTAAGGTTGTGATGGCGCCGGACACCATCGTCAGGAAAGCCAATCATTAATTAGTTGAAATAAATTCCTGTTTTAATATTTTTGAAATCATTACCTTTAAATTATTATGAAATAACTAAAAAAAATTCATTAAGTGAATACGACAATTTCATATTCCATTTCTTTATAAAATATATCCCATACACATCCCAGAACCCGGTGTCACAAGTGCATGAGCAATTTCTAAGAATTTATACAATCATTACAAAGCTTGTCTGAGATACAAATTGGACAATGGAATTTAAAACAAAATGAATATAATATGAGGGAGACTCTGTCAGCTGCGGATCGCCTCCGGATGATACAGTTCGCCTAAGTCTCCAAACCAGCCACATCGCTATGAAAGTACGTGTGCAATAAAAATGTACAACAAGTGTAGCATGAGTACGAAAACAACGTGTACTCAGTAAGTATCCCGCCTAACCTCAGAGAGGTAGTGACGAGAGGTCGATTTGACACTTGCTAAAGGTCAATCTAGTATAATCAAGTGAGACAGTAAGCATGTATGTCATAGGCAATTTATTAAAATCAGGGATAAATAATATCAACTCCTTCCATATTTAACACTTTAAATCTTCGTCATTTCAATAACAAATAATCAAACAGGGATGATGTAATCAATTAACCAATAATCAACGGGAAAGAACAACTTCTTCCAAAGTTTTAATAACTTTAAATCTCTATCATTTCAGTTGACAAGTTAAAATTTCCAGGCCAGTAATCAGGCAAAATCACAGCAAATACGCAGTAAATATCATGCAAGCAATACCGAGGGTCGAACGATGCGGACCAACAATAATAAGTGCACTGCCGAGGGTCGAACAACTCGAACCATAGATGCATCTATCTGCCTCGCTCGCGAATCGATCATGCGACACTGTTATACATAAATACAGGGTTATCCTGCTCGCGAATCATACATGCGACTCAGGCACCCATAGATACACATATTCACACAATAATTCCACAATTTTTATCAAGAAAGCAGTTACTCAGGAAAGTGGTAAAATTCTTCTTAAAGGAACACAAAAATAGCTTTTAAATCTTTGTTTTGAAACTCATTTGCCAAGTTTAATAATATTCAATAATATAACCTTATCAGGAATACAATTATCCACAGAGGAATCAATTCTCTTTCTAAATGATTAAGAAAGGTACAATCTAGTATTTTTAGGAAATAATTTACCGATTCTATAGCATTAACAGTCTAATATTATGGGCAGGATAACATGTACAATACGTAAGGCATGCTAGTGGGTCCTAGACTACTCGGACATGGCATAATAGTAGCTACGCACGAACTCCCGTCACCTCGTGCGTACGTAACCCCCGAAGATAAGAGCACATATTTAATTAGTTTACCTAGGGGACAATTCACCCTTAGAAAGTTAGAAAGGAGACTTACCTCGCTCCGAAATTCCATAACCGGCTTCCAAGCCCTTCCAACGACCCTAATGGATGTACAACGCCCCAAAACTACCAAATAAAAGGAAATCAATGAAAATTCATTCTAATACTCGTAACAAATTCAAATTATATACTTTCCCAACTCCACTAAGTGAATTGACCAAAATGCCCTCGGTCCCACGTGCCCGGATTCTGAAATTTCTTGAAGATATACCCTACCCATAGTCTTACTAACTCAAATATACAATTTACTCTAAATTCCATGGTCAAATTCGTGGCTGAAAATCCAAATACAAATTTCTAGGTTTTCTTCAAGATTTTCCAATTTCCTACTAATTTCTATGTCTAATCCCATGCATAAACCTTGTAGTTAACTTAAAAGCATGAAGAAATTACTTACCTAGTAATGCATGATGAAAATCCCTCTTGAAGCTCCCCTAAAATCGCCCCATCCATGAGAAATATGAGAGAAATGGTTAACAATCTCGGTTTTAAAACATTCTGCCAAGGCCATTTTTTGCACCTGCACTTCCGCAGGTGCGCCCAAGAGCCCGCACCTGTGGCTTCCTTCTCCTCCAGCCGGATCCGCACCTGCGACCCATTGTCCGCATCTCCGCCTTCACAGGTGCGAAATTTTCATCGCACCTGGGCTGCCAGCCAAGCCAGCAAATCTTCGCACCTGCGGCCAAATCCTCGCAGGTGCGGTCACACCAGACACCAGCATACCAGCTCCTCTTCTAACTCAAATTTGATCCGTTAACCACCCGGAATCCACCCGAGGCCCCCAGGACCCCGTCCAATTACACCGACCTGTTCCAAAACATAATGCGGACTTGCTCGAGGCCTCAAATCACATAAAAAAATGCTGAAATTACGAGTCGCACTAAAACTCAAACTTTATCAACTTGAAATTTCAAACTTCCACCTCTGATGCCGAAACCTATCAAATCACGTCTGATTGACCCTAAATTTTGCACACAAGTCATATTCGACATTACGGACCTGCTCCAACTTTTGGAATCACATTCCGACCCCAATATCAAAATTTCCACTTCCGGTCGGATTTCTCAAAAACCTTCAAATTTCTATCTTTAGCCAAATGACTTCAAAATGACCTATGGACATCGAATTCACTTCCGATCGCGCTCCCAATTCCAGAATCACCATACGGAGCTATTCCTAGGCTCGGAATCCCAAACGGATATCAATATCACTGAAATGCTCTTCAAGCCAAACTTAGGAAATTTCTTCAAAATGCCGACTTCCACAATATACGCCGAAACACTCCCAGGTTATCCAAAGCCTGATCCGGACATACGCCCAAGTCCGAAATCATCATACTAACCTGCAGGAACCTTCAAATCCTGATTCGGAGGTCGTTTACTCAAAATTCCAATCTTAGTTGATTTCTCCAACTTAAGGCTTCTGAAATGATAATTTTCTTTCCAAATTAACTCTAAACTTCCCGAAATTCAACTCCGGCCACGCCCACGAGTCATAATACCTGAAATGGATCTGCTCATGACTTCAAACCGCTGAACGATGCGCTAGAGCTCAAAACGACCGGTCGGGTCGTTACATCACCCACTTGCTCTAACATAGAGGTCACTGACATTATCTTTCCTTCATGAATAAAGTGCCCTCACACAACAAAAGAGAGTAGTTCCACATAATAAAATTTAAGAACATTTAGGAACTCAAGATAGAAAGTATTCACTCAGTCTCAGAAATATGACACAAAAGATGCACCATAGGCTTGCCCGTAATGTACTACTCTACTAGTCGAGCTCATTTAGTCTCGGATCAAGTAGGACTTTATTTGGTTGTAATGTAGGTTGAGGGACGAGATACATTAAGATATAAGAGTGACTACACCTCCTGTATACGGCTAAAATTGGAGAGCCCAATTTTACGGTCATTTCGACGCTTAGAAGGCTCGAAGGCCCGATTTTTGGTATCAAGGGACATATCGAAATTCCTCCACCTCGAGGAAATACATATCGAGGGTCCTCAATCTCGAGGCAATACATATCGAAGGTCCTCGATCCCGAGGCAGTCCATATCAAAGGCCAACATAGAAAGATGGGAAATTCCCCATAGGCACGTGTTTAAAGCTGACAAAGTACACAACATAGTACAAGCCCGTACCGTGGCATTAAATGGTTGTACCAGCCATATCTCTTTACATTAATTATGCATGTACTATGTTGGTATTCCCCCTCATATATAAAGGGGACCCTTGTCCCTTTGTAACATATATGATATTCAATACAAGAACAAGAACATCTGATGCTCTCTAACAAAAACATTCTCTACAATTGCTTCATTAATTTATTGTTTCTCATTTATTGTGTTCTTGAATTATTCTCCATTTATTACGCGTTATTGATCATAAATAGGCCAATTTCCATTTAGTTTTTTTCGCTCTTATTTCGCTTTTTTCATTTCATACTCATCATCTACTGCCTAATCAATCAGTGTTAAAATAGATCACGTATTTTTAGAACCACATAATCAAATATAATTGTAATTACTATTTTCAAGGTAAACAGTTTGGCGCCCACCGTGGGGTTAAAAATAATAGTGGTTGTTTTAGTGCTGGTTTTCTAAAAACACAAGTTATTTTTCATACTTTTTCTTGTCCAAGAATCTGCAATTTTAGGTCAGAAAATGTCTAACTCAGTAAACGCACATGAAAACAACGATCCTGAGGATCACGGATCGCAAGAACCCGTGCTCAAACGGGCCAAAGTTCCCACCGCCACGAAAGAACAAACTCAAAGTTTATACCTAAAGGAACTATTGTGTTCAGAGAGGAAGATGTCTAAGCCTTGTCCCAACCACATAACAATGCGCTGGTAATTTCTTTCCTCTTGAATAGCGTACAAATTAAGCGTGTGCTCGTGGATCAAGGTAGCTCGACCAATATAATCATATTCGGGGTAGTGGAGCAGCTCAAGCTGCTTGACCAAATCATACCCGATTCTAATGCCCTCAGATGGTTTAACATGGAGAGCGAAACAACTAAAGGGGAAATCATCCTCCCAGTCGACGTGTCCAGTACAGTTCGGGGCACTAGGTATTATGTCATCGAGGTGGACACGAGATACAACGCTCTGCTTGGAAGGCCATGGATACACAATACCAGGGCGGTACCATCGACTCTCCACCAGATGTTGAAATTCCCAACCACACATGGCATAAAAACAGTGTATGGTGAGCCACACGCGGCAAAGGAAATGTTCGCAGTGCACGGCGTGGCGCCAGAGCCCATATATTCTACCTCGGAGGGGTCGGAATATAAACAGGTCCCCGAGTATGATGAGGAAGACTTCCTCACCCCTCGAACCTTCGTTGACCTCGAAGAATCGGATGCAACAAAATCGACGATCGAAGAGCTGGAACAATCCATTTTGATGAAACACCTACCATATCTAAAGGTATACCTGGGAACGGGATTAACCCCCGAACTCAGGAAAGAACTCATGCAATTTCTTATTGACAACATTGATTGCTTTGATTGGTCCCACTTAGATATGACAGGGATCTCCCCAGGAATAACCACCCATCGACTAAGCGTCGACCCCAGGTTCAAACCGGTGAAGCAAAAAAGGAGGCCTCAGTCCGAGGTAAAGCATGTGTTCGTCAAAGACGAGGTAAAAAAACTTCTCAAAATAGGGTCCATCAGGGAAGTAAAGTATCCTGAGTGGTTGGCCAATATAGTAGTGGTCCCCAAAAAAGGGAACAAATTAAGAATGTGCGTAGATTATAAGGACTTAAATAAAGTATGCCCTAAAGATTCATTCCCGTTGCCCAACATCGATCGATTAATTGATGCCATGGCCGGCCACTCTCACCTTTCTCGATTCCTACTACGGGTATAATCATATTCAAATAAACCTCGAGGACAGGGAAAAGACTTCGTTTGTCACAAAGTATGGCACATACTGCTACAATATAATGCCCTTCGAGCTAAAAAGCGCAGGGGCCACATACCAACTCCTAGTTAATAAGATGTTCAACCATTAAATAAGAAAATACATGGAATTTTACATTGATGACATGCTGGTTAAGTCTCTGCGCAGAAGACCATTTGACTCATTTGCAGGAAACTTTCGACATCCTTAGAAAAAGTTACAACATGAAGCTCAACCTCGAGAAATGCGCCTTCGACGTAGGTTCGGTCAAATTTTTAGACTTCATGGTATCAAACAGGGGGGATTGAAATCAACCCCGACAAAATCAAGGCCATCGAAGAAATCACGGTGGTAAACAACGTAAAGGCAGTACAACGGTTGACCGGGCGGATAGCGGCTATGGGCCGATTCATCTCAAGGTCATCAGATCGGAGCCATCACTTTTTCTCCCTACTCAAAAAGAAAAACCACTTTGAGTGGACTCCGGAGTGCCAGCATGCCTTGGAAGAACTAAAACGGTATCTCTCAAGCCCGCCTTTGCTCCACACCCCAAATGAGGATGAAACGCTATACTTGTACTTAGTAGTATCCGAGGTAGCAGTAAGTGGCGTGTTGGTTCGAGATGAGCAAGGTAGCAATTCCCTGTCTACTATGTAAGTCGAGCTCTGGGAGATGCTGAAACTAGGTATCCACACTTAGAAAAATTAGCTCTTGCATTAATAAGTGCATCTCGAAAATTGAAACCTTATTTTCAAAGCCACCGTATATGTGTTTTAACAACATATCCTCTTCGGAATATATTGCATAAACCTGAATTGTCGGGTCAGCTGGCCAAATGGGCCATCGAGCTCGGGGGTACGATATTGAATACTAGCCCCGAACGGCTATCAAGTCCCAAACTTTGGCGGACTTCGTGGCTTACTTTACGCCCGCCTTCGTGCCCAAGGTAGAAAAAGAACTTCTACTAAAAGCGGCCGCATCATCAGGGGTGTGGACCTTATTCACCGACGGTGCCTCGAATGTGAAAGGATCCGGGATCGGCATAGTTCTGAAGCCACCTGCAGGTGGCGTGATTATACAATCTATAAAAACTACAAAGTTGACTAACAACGAAGCCGAGAATGAGGCTATGATTGCAGGTCTCGAATTAGCCAAAGTCCTGGAAGCGAAAATCGTCGAAGCCAAATGTGATTCCCTTATGGTAGTAAACCAGGCAAACGGGAGCTTCGAGGTTCGATAAAATGGGATGCAACGGTACCTAGAAAAACTTCAAATCACTCTGCATCGTTTCAAAGAATGGAATCTGGTCCACATACCTCAGGAGTAAAACAGGGAGGCTGATGCACTCGCAAACTTGGGGTCATCCGTTGAAGAAGATGACATACTCCCCCGGGCTGTTGTTCAACTATCCAAATCGGTGATCAAAGAAGTCCATGTCGAGATCAACACCACCAGCCTGACATGGGATTGGAGAAACAAATACATCGATTATTTGGTAAGTGGGAAGCTGCCCACGGATCCAAAAAATCAAGGGCCCTTCGGACCAGAGCAACCCAATTTTTACTCTACGATAATGAAGCTCTATACAGGAGAACCTTCGATGGGCCCCTGGTATTATGCTTGGGACCATGAGACACTGATTACGTGCTCCGAGAAATCCACGAGGGCACCTGCGAAAACCACTTCAGTGCTGATTCTTTAATTCAAAAGGTGATCAGAGCAGGTTACGACTGGGACAACATGGAAAGGGATATCAAAGAGTTCGTCCGAAAATGCGAAAAATGTCAAAGATTTGCGCCAATGATCCACCAACCCGGTGAACAACAACATTCAGTCTTATCACCATGGACATTCATCAAATGGGGAATGGACATAGTCGGCCCCCTACCAACGACACCAGGTAAAGTTAGATTTATTCTGTTTATGACTGACTATTTCTCAAAATGGGTGGAAGCACAGGCATATGAAAAGATAAGAGAAAAAGAATTCATCGACTTCATATGGGATCACATCATGTGCCGATTTAGGATCCCCTCCGATATAACATGTGATAATGGGAAGCAGTTCATCAGAGGCAAAATAACAAAGTTTCTCGAGGATCACAAAATCAAAAGAATCCTATCGACACCCTACCACCCGTGTGCAAATGGTCAAGCTGAATCCACAAATAATACCATCATCCGGAACTTGAAAAAGAAGTTAAAAAACGTGAAGGGAAAATGGAGAGAAACGCTGCCTGAGGTACTATAGGCATATCGGAAAACCTCTAAATCGAGCACAGGAGAGATGTCGTTCTCTTTGGTGTACGGGTTCGAGGCTTTGATACCGGTCGAGCTCGGAGATCCAAGCGCCATATTCCGACATGCCACTGAAGACTCAAACAATGAGGCCATGACTACGGCCCTCAAACTATTAGACGAGAAGAGAGAAGCTTCGCTGGTCCGGATGGCTGCCCAAAAACAAAGAATCAAAAGATACTACAACCGAAGAGCAAACCTCCGACATTTCGGAACCAGGGACTTAGTCCTAAATAAAGTCACCCAAAGCACTTGAAGCCCTAATAAAGAGAAGCTAGGACCGATCTGGGAAGGACCGTACCGCGTCCCCGGAGTAATCGAAAAAGGATCCTACAAGCTCGCCACCATGGAAGGCGAGAAACTTCCAAACCATTGGAACATATCGATGCTCAAGCGCTATTATTGCTAAGGTACAATCCTCTCCCTCTTTCCTTCAAGTGTTCACACTAACCAAATGCGCAGGCATGCGATTAAAAGGAATCAAAGCACCCCCCTCCCCCATCTCTAAGGCCTTAGGTTTTAAAGCATGCGCTGCGCTATTTTCCTTCGCGTCAGATTTTATCCCAAAATGGGTTTTAGCAGCGAGTTTTTTAACGAGGCAACATCCATATTCTACCTGAGGAGAACTCACCAAGTATTCAAGGCTTCTCTTCGACCAACCTCGAATACTGAGGGGCATCCCCCCAGGAGATCACTGAAATATGCCAAAGATCGACAGGAGAATGATGTATCAGACCAAACGATCGAATGAACCGTGTCCGCATAGAAAAATAGAACCCTCGATGGTAAAAACATGTATACTTGTACCAAGTAATCAGCGAAGTACCTTCTATCATCGAAACATTTCACACATCAAAGAAGTTTTCTATTTTCACAAAATACAGCCCAAGGGCCAAAAATCGATCAAGCACTCAGGAACTATCCTCGACAGTCACTCCATCGAGTCACCAAAAACTCGAAGCTGTAAGACCTCAGTGATGGAAACTTCAAGCGCATAAGCCCTCCTCGAGGAAATATCGATTCCGACTTGGGGGTTGTCCTCGACTATCAGCTCATCGAACTATCTAACTCGAAGCCATAAGACCTCAGGGCCGGAAAATTCGAGCTCATAAGCCCTCCACGAGGCAATATCAACAGCATAAGCCCTCCATGGATCAATATCAACTCTAACTCAAGGACTGACCTCAAAAGTCGACTCATAGACGTAAGACCTCAGGGCCGGCAACTTCAAACTTGTAAGCCCTCCATGAGGCAACATCAAAACTGTAAGACCTCAAGACAGGCATGTATAAATTTGTAAGACCTTAGACAACATGCATAAACCCCATATCAAAGTCAATGCTATATATCAAACTTGTAAGACCCAAAAGGCAGACCCTTGTCGCGCCCCCTCTTTCCTCGCGGAGATCGGGTTTATGATATTCGGTTGGTACAACTCTTTCCTTTTGGGAAAGGGGTTTGTGTTTTTGAGAGTCGCCCGTAACGATTTGTTAAGGTGCGTTAGGACACCAAAGAGGTTCATTTAACTCTACGTTGTTAACCAAAGATAGGGTAAGGGCTTGAAATTATCCTAAGGGGAGGGTGTTAGGCAGACCCTCAGGTTTAAAGGCAAAACACTAAGCGACAAACAAGAAACATATAGGACTGAAATTAAGGGGATAAACATACAAATAGGAAAAGGCTCAAGTACCTCCACACATAGTACACATAAACAACATGACTCATACACAGTTAAGGTCCAGATTCAGGTTCAGATCCTAAGCTTGGTATCTAAGTGATAACACAAAGACAGATTTATTGCATAACTCAGAGAGGAAGTCTTAATCAGGCTTGCCTATTGGTTTCAAACATACTGAAGTTGAACACTAATCACAAAGGACAGTTCTAGTTTTATTTCTTTAACTGATTTTCTAAGGCTTGCCTAGGTGTAAAATAACATGCAACAGTAGTTTAGACTAGGTGTTTTTAAGCGAGTATGAATGAAATCCTAAAACATGGTATCTAATGCACAGGTAGGGATGCAGAATGATGCATATGCAGAGTTCTAAGCAGGATTTCTAAATACTCACAACATTATGTACGATTTGAGAATATGCAAGAGTACAATTTGTTAGTGTTATCCTAGGGACAAGATTTCTAAGTGTTCATGGCAGCGTAGAGCATGATTGTAAAGTACTGGTTATTAACACATCTTTTAACGCAGGATTTTCTAAGTGATATGATAGTAAGATGGACATGCTGAAAACAGTGAGTGTAAGTCCTAGGGAACATGATCTCTAATGCATGAAATGAGTCCTAAGCATAGTTTCTACTGCGCAAGTAGGAATATAAACCTAATAACATGCTTTCTACCCATTTTAATAGCTAAAGCATGCATAGTCACCCTTTCCCTTTCCACTATCTATCCTTAAAGAGTTGTTTACAACAATTATTACAGGACATTTGCATGAATTACATAACCGAATAATGAAAAGAAGAATTATACTATAGGGAGCCTACTGATAGGCCCAGAATCTCCAGAATCCTCATTGCCATTAGTTCACAGCCTTTCATACAAATCCAGGTGTGTCAGAGTTCCCTAAGGATCTCAAGGGATCCAGGACAATGCTCACACCCAGATTTTCATAAAAAATTTGAGTAAGTGCAGTGTGGAATGGCCAGCCTTTGTGTGTCAAAGTTCAGAGGGATCTCAAGGGTCCCAAAGCAATGCTCACACTAAGGGGGCAGAACTTAAAGGTCTAGGAGTATAGTGAGAGTGCTTGACATAGTTTTGAAAGAGGTGAGTTGAAAAACAGTTTGAAAATGAGTAGTTTGAAATAAGTTTTGGAGAACAGAATGTTTTTCTTTTAGTGAAAAAAGTTTGAAATAAAGGGATTAGGACAATCAACAACTCAGAACCACATCAGCATGCATAGTACAGGGGAGCAGTCACAAACAGGGAATAAGGGGTTGGGGACAAGTAGGCTGATCATGAAGCAGATTTGCATACAAGTTAATCCCAGAGAAATACTAAAGTATCACAGAACTTTAACAACCACAAAACAATTTTCATAAATATGTTCAGGCCAGAAACTTAACGGAATCAGATTGAGGGATGCCAAAGAGGAAGTATATAACAAACAGAGTTACACATAGGTCCAAGGGAAAGGGTTATAGCATATGTTAAGAATAAAATGTAACTAAGTGACACAAATACATGCTTATAGTGTGATGGGGATCAGGGGTAAGGCAGAGTCCTAGTGAAACATATAAGAAGGCAGTAAAACATGCTGAAACTAAAGGGAAAAGGATAATCACATTGGTAAAATAACAAATTGGCATGCTAATTGAAAGGTAGACAGTATAACCACAAGTGGAAGCATAATAGAAACAAAAGGAATCGCAATATTAAAGAGGCATGATGCTTTAAGTTAAACTGAAAACATACCGGTTAAATGAGAGAATAAGTGCAGAGTGAGGAGCAGTAGAGTGTATAGTTGAGTGAAGAGCAGTAGAGTGTATAGTTGCTCAGTCTTGGCTTGCAGCCAACTGAGAATAGCAAGTAACCATCAAGAATAACAAGAGAGAATATGTGTGTGTGTAAGAGAGTTCAGAACAGTATTTGTTCGTGTCCTTGTGTTAGTGAAAGACTAGAGTATTTGTAGCTTTTCAAAACGAGTAGAAAATAAGGTAACAAGTACTAATTAATCAATCAATATTCAATTAGAATCAATCACAGACCTGGACTCCCTTTAATTAGGGAGTCCTAGTTCAAACGGTCATACTTGGTGTCACATAAGGAAAGAATCAACCATGAGCTAAATAAGAGTAGTAAGGCATGTAGCATGTGATAAAGGTTAAATACATAATTTTACATAAGGATAATATATATTGATTATTTGACAGCAAGTTGAAACACATAAATAAGGTTGGATGCCTTTTAACTTTAACAAATCAATCACAGGAATCGCGGATGGGACTAAAGTCACAGGGAATCAGTCCTAATTAAGGAAAGTATCACACAAATAAAGAAATAATTCAAAAATCAGTAAAGAGTTCTAAGGAAAATACACAAAATCACATTTTAAAGGAAAATATCATAGTTCTACGGAAAATACACAGAACCAATAGAGATCAATAAAAACGAATAATCAGACCTATTAAACGATAAATAGCACATGTTGAACAAAAATCAGAGAAATACTAAGCAAGTAGTCAGAGGAACAATAGAGATTCAGAAACCATAACAACAAATTAGAGCAGGAAGCACATAGAACATACATGAAAGCCCAGGAAGTTCATGAGAGACACGCAAACAACGTCACAAACAAACTCGAATTTCCAAATCGAACCCAGAAGTATTAGGGTTTCTTAACAAAATGAATCGAACAAAAAGAAAATCTCAGGTGATGTTTAAACATGCTAAAATCACAAAGTAATTGCTAAAAATCAGAAAGAAACCGTTTTGCAAAAGGGTTTTGAAACCCTAGTCTGGAAAATGAGGAAATCGTTTGAAATCAGGAAATCTTTTGAGGAAAACATGTGAAAACATTGAAATATCCATAGATCTGTTACAAATCTAGAAATATCGGAGGGCTTTAAGGTTAGGGTTTCCATAGAAAACCCAGAGAAGAAAAAGAAAACCCAAAATCTTACCGGCTTTTAACCGGAGGGTGATAGATCTTACTCGAACGGCCATAGATGGCCGGAAAGATGGCATGAGACCAGAGATGGGAATCGAACCACCTCTGGTTCACTTGAGAATCCCCAAACGGTGAAACAAGGCGAAGGATGGAACCATAAGACTGGTGAGAGGTGAGACCTCCATGGTTTCCAGCGAGGAGGTGGCCGGAGAAGGGAGGAGATAGGTTTAGCAGGTGAAACGTTTAGAGAGAGAGGGGAGAGGATTAAGAGAGACGATTGAGTGAGAAATGAGAGGGGGCCATTAGATGGGGAGTGTAGTCGTGTAGGTCTTAATTTGGTAAGGATTAATCTGGTCCGTTGATGAAAAATGATCAACGGTCCAGATTAAAGGGGAATTGGGTCGGGTGGCTTTAAGGTTTGGGCCTGGTATTTTGTAAAGACTGGGCTTAGGTTATTGGGCTAATTAAATGGGTAGGGGTCCGGATTTAATTAGGCTAGAATTAAAATAAAAGTAGCTAATTGTTAAATACCCATAAAATATAGATAAATAATTTATAAAAATAGTTAACAATTATAATAAAAGAAATTGATGCTTAATAAATTAAATTAAAATGATTAATGAGTATTTAAAAGTACAAATGACTACTTGCTGAGTAAAAATGGCGTAAAACGTATAATTAGGCCATAATTGCAAAGGTATTGCAATTATAGCCAAATAACGCCAATTTGGATGATTGTAAAATAATTTGGTCTTAATAGGACCCTAATTAATAAATTAAATCAAGAAATGCTTTTGAAATTATTTGTAGTGAAATTTTGTAATTAATTATCAGAAATAAATTGCTGGATAAATTAAAAGTAAATTAATAAAATATAGGAAAATTATAGAAAAATACCAATTGCTATGAAAGCATGATTTTGAAGGTATATATGCAAAATAAAATATTTTGAGGAAAAATTGGGTATCAACAGCTGCCCTTCTTTACCCGGGAAGGATGAAAGAGTTGTCGGGTAAAGATATGATGGCCAATTTTGACCGAGCGAAACTATTTGGATAGATTTAGGCCGCACCCTGGCTTCTGAGTTGCCTACATATCCCTGATTGTACAAGAATCAGGCCGTATGTAGTTCAGGAGTCATCGGCGAAGTATACCGATGAAGTTTTACAAGAACAGACGCAAAGTATAGGGTTAGGTGCACAAACGGCTTACGGGGTTGTTGGGAGAACTGGAGCGGGACCACTCCTGCCGGGATGGCCTTTTTCTCGCCAGTTTACCTGCAAATAAATAATACAAGCATATATTGCGCGTAATTTAAACATGATGCAAATTCCCGTTGGACCATGAACGATGTCTTCGGACGGTTAAGGATGACGTCCTCAGACCATGATATCCTAGGCTATGAATTTCTTGATGCAGGATTCACATGCCATGAAAATGATGTTCTCGGGCCATGAGGATGGTGCCTCCAAACCATGATGCCTTTGAGTAATGATATGCAAAGGTTGAAAGAGATCCTTAGTCCATGACATGGTGTTCTCGGGCCATGAAAATGGTGCCTCCAAACGATGACTCCTTTGGATGAGTTGGTGATATTTCAGCCCATGAAGTTGCAATAGAATGAAGCTGACGAGACAGAGTCTAGTCTTGCGAATTGAAGGACAGAGCTTAGCCCGTAGAAAAATCAAAATAAATAGTGCTTGAGATAGCGTTCAAGGAAAAAGTAAATTGGAGGTAGGGCTTAGCCTCGAAAGGCAGAATAGCCTTATGCAAGTGGAAGGCGGAATTGTAGCCTTACAAAAAATGCAGATGGAGGTAGAGCTTAACCTCGAAAGGCAGAATGGTAGCCTTATGCTAAGATGCAATGCAGATGGAGACATTGTTTAGTCTTGGAAGGCAGAATGGTAGCCTTATGCAAGTTGGAAGACAGAATGGTAGCCTTATGCAGAGATGCGAATGCAGATGGAGACAGCGTTCAGTTTCGGAAGGCAGAATGGTAACCTTATGCAATGCAGATGGAGGTAGAGCTTAACCTCGAAAGGCAGAATGGTAGCCTTATGCAAAGATGCAATGCAGATGGAGACAATGTTTAGTCTCGAAGGCAGAATGGTAGCCTTATGCAAAAAATACAGATGAAGGTAGAGCTTAACCTCGAAAGGCAGAATGGTAGCCTTATGCAAATATGCAATGCATATGGAGACATCGTTTAGTCTCGGAAGGCAGAATGGCAGCCTTATGCAGAGATGCGAATGCAGATGGAGACAACGTTCAGTCTCGGAAGGCAGAATGGTAGCCTTATGCAAAAAATGCAGATGGAGGTAGAGCTTAACCTCGAAAGGCAGAATGGTATCCTTATGCAAAGATGCAATGCAGATGGAGACATCATTTATTCTCGGAAGGCAGAATAGTAGCCTTATTCAAAAAATGCAGATGGAGGTAGAGCTTAACCTCGAAAGGCAGAATGGTAGCCTTACGCAGGAAATAAAATGACAGTAGGAATTCTTATCTGGTAATAGGTTGCGGTAATGTGACTATTGAGGGCATTGTGATGACAGAGCATTAAGGCATATGCGAATGTCGGCAAGTGCAACAGTT
Organism: Nicotiana paniculata; assembly: GCA_005239505.1. Taxonomy (NCBI): domain Eukaryota; kingdom Viridiplantae; phylum Streptophyta; class Magnoliopsida; order Solanales; family Solanaceae; genus Nicotiana; species Nicotiana paniculata. Next base: position 23,153 of record MDKI01184815.1, read on the forward strand.
TTGAGAGTAGTATTTTGAACAAACGTTTGTCCCCTGGGTGGACAGTTTGTTTAGGGATTTTGCAACCTTAGTGCCTGCATCCAAAGAAAAATCATGAGTTTTGTAAGGGGAAGGTTAGTTCGTATCCCCGCTGACTTTGTTTGACTTGTTCAGTTTGATATGATGACTGTCTGTATTATTGGGGTAGCGTTGCTAAAAAAAGCTGTTTTAAGAACAAACATGCATGATTTTGTAAAAGCATAATATATAATTAAAAAAGTATTTTGGGATGAACTGACGACCGTGACACGGCTCGGGACATTGCAACCTCTCCTGCTACCAATCAAAATTCTGCCTCAGTTTGATGGGTTGACGTTTCTGACTGCTGCTCATGCGGCGATCGGCTGAACTTGCTTCAGAATTTTGAGGGTCCTCCTCAAAATTCTGCCTAGTTTCCAATTGCGGGGAAAAATGAGATTTTTATTGAATTGTGACTGAACCCATAGGGTTGCCTACGTATCCCCTCTTAAATAGGAATCAGGTTAGGCGTAGTTCAATTTACATCATCATTGAGAAAGCATAAGATTACACATAGTAGCGTTTGACTGCATCTGAATATATTGGCTTTGGCCAGACTTCTCCGTCCATTTCTGCGAGTATAAGTGCTCCTCCTGTCTGTACCCGGTGAACCATGTACGGACCCTGCCAGTTGGGAGAGAACTTCCCTTTGGCTTCGTCTTGATGTGGACAAATCTTCTTCAGCACCAGCTGCCCTGGTGTGAACTGTCTCGGCTTGACTTTCTTTTTGAAGGCTCTGGACATTCTGTTCTGATAGAGTTGACCATGACATACTGCATTCATTCTCTTTTCGTCTATGAGGGCTAGTTGCTCATAACGGCTCTTTACCCATTCTGCATCACCGAGTTCAGCTTCTTGTATAATTCTTAGAGATGGAATCTCAATTTCGGCAGGAATAACAGCCTCAGTACCATAAACTAGAATATAGGGAGTTGCCCCTATTGAGGTGCGAACTGTGGTGCGATATCTCAATAAGGCAAATGATAACTTCTCGTGCCACTGCTTGTGCCTTTTTATCATCTTTCTTAGTATCTTCTTGATGTTTTTGTTGGCGGATTCTACAACTCCATTCATCTGAGGTCTGTAAGTTGTGGAATTCTTGTGTTTGATCTTGAAATCCTCGCACATAGCTTTCATCAGGTCACTGTTGAGATTGGAACCATTGTCGGTGATGATTGACTCAGGAATCCCGAATCGACAAACAATACGGTCGCGGACAAAGTCTGCCATGACTTTCTTAGTCACTGCTTTGTAGGATGCTGCTTCAACCCATTTGGTGAAATAATCGATGGCTACCAGAATGAGCCTATGTACGTTGGAGGCGGCAAGCTCGATTGGTCCAATAACGTCCATGCCCCAGGCAGCGAACGTCCATGGTGAGCTTGTTGCGTTGAGCTTGTTTGGAGGTATCTTTATCATATCTGCGTGTATCTGACAACGGTGGAATTTCCGGACATACTGGATGCAGTCTGTTTCCATAGTCATCCAAAAGTAACCAGCTCGGAGTATCTTCTTTGCGAGAACAAAACCGTTCATATGCGGGCCACATGTCCCATCATGAATCTCCTCTAGCAACTTGGATGCTTCCTTTGCATTGACACAACGTAATAATCCCAAATCGGGAGTCCTCCTATATAGGATTCCTTTGTTGTGAAATAAGTTGTTGGATAGTCTTCGAAGTGTGCGTTTCTGAGTGGGATTCGCAAGCTCCGGGTAATCTCCTTTTGCCAAATACTCTTCGATGTCATGAAACCAAGGATTTTTGTCTGCTTCCTCTTCGACATGGGCACAATAAGCTGGCTGATTATGGATCTTTATGGGAATAGGATCAATGGAATTCTTGTCCGGGTGTTGGATCATTGAGGACAAAGTAGCCAATGCATCGGCGAACTCATTCTGGATTCTGGGGACATGCCGAAATTCTGTCTTTGCGAACCTCTTTCTTAATTCTTGTACGTGGTGCAGATACGACAGTATTTTGGAGTTCTGGGTAGCCCACTCTCCGTGTACCTGATGTACCAACAAATCTGAGTCACCAATCACTAACAACTCCTGGACGTTCATGTCAATGGCCATATTGAGCCCTAAGATATAGGCTTCATATTCTGCCATATTGTTGGTGCAGGGGAATCTGAGTTTGGCAGATACCGGATAATGCTGACCGGTTTCTGATATTATGACTACTACAATGACAATTCCCTTGAAGTTCGCCGCTCCATCGAAGAACATTCTCCAACCGTCATAGGATTCTCCAATGTCTTCTCCGATGAATGATACCTCTTCATCAGGAAAATATATTTTCAGAGGTTCATCTCCTCCGTCTACAGGGTCCTCAGCAAGATGGTCTGCCAGTGCTTGTCCCTTGACCGCTTTCTGAGTCACATAGATAATATCGAACTCACTCATCAGGATTTGCCACTTGGTTAGCTTGCCCGTGGGAATGGGCTTCTGAAAGATGTACTTCAATAGGTCCATCCTCGATATGAGATACGTTGTGTAGGCACAGAAGTAATGCCTCAGCTTCTGGGCTACCCAAGTTAAAGCACAACACATGCATTCCAATAGAGAATATCTAGCCTCGTACGGAGTGAAATTCTTGCTGAGATAATAAATGGCTTGCTCTTTTCTTCCTGTTTCATCGTGCTGCCCCAGAACGCGGTCGAAAGCTCCATCTAACACTGCAAGGTAAAGTAACAGAGGTCTACCTGGCTCAGGAGGTACCAAGACTAGCAGTGTTGACATGTATGGCTTGATTTTATCGAAATCCTTTTGACAATCATCGGTCCACTTTGTTGCGGCGTCCTTCTTCAGCATCTTGAAGATTGGCTCACAGATAACTATAGACTGTGCTATGAATCGGCTGATGTAATTAAGTCCCCCCAAGAAACTCATCACATCTTTCTTGTTACTTGGCGGTGGTAGTTCTTGAATGGATTTGACCTTTGACGGATCCAATTCTATCCCTCGGTGGCTGACAATGAACCCGAGCAACTTTCCAGCAGGAACCCCGAATGCACACTTCGCGGGGTTCAGCTTCAGATTGTATCTCCGCAACCTTTTAAAGAACTTCCTCAAATCTTCCATGTGGTCAGTGGGTTTCCTAGACTTGATAATAACATCATCCACGTATACCTCGATCTCCTTGTGAATCATTTTTTGGAAGATGGTGGTAATAGCCCTCATGTAGGTGGCCCCTGCATTCTTCAGGCCGAATGGCATCATCTTGTAACAATACACTCCCCATGGCGTAATAAAAGCCGTTTTCTTAGCATCTTCCTTATCCATCCAGATCTGATGATAACTAGCGAATTAATCCACGAATGATTGTAGTTCATGTTTGGCGCAATTGTCGATCAGGATATGTATATTTGGCAAAGGGAAGTCGTCTTTCGGACTAGCCCGGTTGAGATCCCGGAAGTCGACACAGACTCTGACCTTCCCATCCTTCTTTGGTACTGGCACAATTTTGGCTAACCATGTCGGGTACTCAACTACCCTGAGAACCTTGGCATTGATCTGCTTGGTGACTTCTTCTTTGATTTTCAAACTCATGTCGGGTTTGAACTTCCTGAGCTTTTGTTTTACCGGTGGACACATTGGATTGGTTGGAAATTTGTGAGCCACAATAGACGTACCTTAGACCAGTCATGTCGTCATACGACCAGGCGAATATGTCCTCATACTCCTTTAGAAATTCTGCGTATTCTTTCTTTTCTGACCGAGACAAATGAATGTTGATTCATGTTTCTTTGATGTTTTCTGAATCTCCCAGGTTGATGGTTTCAGTTTCATCCAGGTTGGACTTAGGTCTGTTCTCAAAATCTCAACTTCTTTGACAATCTCGCCAGGTATGTCATCCTCTTCTGAATCTACGTCCGTTTGTTGCGTTGTCTCGTTGCATGTCACAATCATTGGTTCATCAAGACATGTAATAGTAATGATGTATAGGTAAAGCAATGAGATAAGAATGATAACAATAAATATTGATTCATAAGAAAAATAAAAAATTCTTTTGATAAACTGAACGATTGTTTTGAACATTGAAGATCTTATTGCAGGAATGCGAAAAAGGAAATCATTTTGTAAAGAAAATAGTGAATAATGCTTTTATTAGCCTTGCTACCCCGAAACTTGTCGGTCTTTGGTTGTCCTGACAGCCTAATTCTTGAGGTACGTCCCTCTGCTCACAGCCTGTATAGAAGGGCCTTCCTCCCCCTCCTCCTCGAGAATAACACAACAGTCCATATCACTGTCCTCCAGAAATAAGTTCCTTATTGCTGTAAGTGCTTCTTCTTCGTCTGATCCATAAATAATGTTGGCCTGTTGGAACGTCCGCTCCAGATGTGGTATTGTTTGCTCCAAAGGGTAATAAGGACCACGCCATGGTGGCGACCAGTTTTTGAATTCTTCCCAAGTGTATTCATATCCAAAACCGAAAGTGGTGTCGTGCTTCTTGAGTTTGATAGGTTTGGAGATCCCCTGAAGGTTCTTGCTGAGCGCTTTACCTGGCTTTTACCCTCGCCTATTCATCATACTTGCGATCTTGCTATCCCACCATTTGTCTTTATCGATAGTGTTGACCCGTTCAATGTGGTGGTAAGTTTCTCCACCTAGCTTCTTTCTTTCTTCAATCACCGGAATAGTCTGGCGACTGTAAATAGGGTTGCTACCGTCACCATGAATAATCACCTCTTGGTGGTTCCACTCGAACTTCACTACCTGATGTAGCTTTGATGCTATGGCCCCAATAGCATGGATCCAGGGTCGTCCCAATAACAGATTGTAGGACGCTGGCACATCTATCACTTGGAAGTCCACCTCGAACCAGGTTGGCCCCATTTGCAAGCATAGGCTGATGACCTCTGAGATCCATCAAACGCCTTCACGTTGATCGCTCCATCCTTTATCTCATACAGCCCTTTACCCAATTTCTTGAGCGTTATCAACGGGAAAATGTTAAGACTGGATCCCCCATCGATCAGGATTCTGGTGATGAAATTATCTTCATATTGCACAGTTATGTGCAGTGCTTCGTTATGGCCCAGCCCTTCAGGAGGCAGCTCGTCCTCATGGAAAGTGATCTTGTGACTTTCCGACACTTGGCCCACCATATTAGCCATTTCTCCACTAGTGATGTTATTTGGCACATAGGCTTCGTTCAACACCTTCAATAAAGCATTCCTGTGCATCTCGGAATTCTGCAGCAAAGAGAGGATGGATATTTGCACTGACGTTTTGTTCTACTGGTCGATGACCAAATACTCATTGGCCTATACTTTCCTTTAAAGGCCGTCCGGAACTGTCTCGATAATGGGAGGCCGATTGGAAGCCTGCCTGCTGGATTCAGTCAGATGTTCAGGGGTGTAGACTTTACCAATTCTTGCCATACCCTGTGCTGCAACAGCTTCTTCAGTCTTGACTTTGCCTTTCCTTCTCGCCTCGGTTGTATAGTCCCATGGTACAACATTTGTATAGAAAGGTGGTGCAGTCGATATCACCACCGTGATTGGCGCAGCTACCTTCACTTCGAATGGAACATGTGCCTTGGGTGGCAAGACTGCAACCTCAAATGGTGCGGGTGCATTCACTGGAGACACGAACTCAACTTTAATCGGTATTGGTGCCTTTGCAGGTGACGCTGCTTCAAACTCAAGAGGCATGGACATATTTACCTCAGCATCCTCAGACGGTTAAATTTGGACTATGATCGGGTTGAGAGTGACTGCAGGTTTCTTTGTATCATCGTCTTCTACGATCAACCCGATTGATCCCTCGGGGTCCCAATCATCTTCTATTTCAATCAAGTGGATGCTCCACCCTTATGGTCCGGAAGAGGATTGTTGCGGACGTTTGGAGCAGATTACTTTGCCACGATGGCCTTGTTGTCAATCAGGGTTTGTATCTTGTCCTTCAAAGAGCATCATTCATCGATGGTGTGCCCCTTCATGCCGGAGTGGTATGCACAGGACTTGTTTGGGTTGACCCATTGAGAAGGATTCTCAGGGGTTGCAGCAGGGATGAGGGTGACATAACCAGCAGCTTTGAGCTTCTCATACAGCTGGTCGATGGGTTCAGCGATGGCGGTATACTGTTTTGGAGGTCTGCGATCAAAATTAGGACGAGGTCTAGGGAAGTTTCGACGGGTAGGGGGTAATTGGTAACGAGATGTTTGGGAATTGTAAGTGTGGTAGACAGGAGTGGGTTGTGAGTATCTGGGTGAAGCAGGTTGATATGTTGGTGGCGGAGGTGATTGATAAGTTGGTGGTGGAGCTTGGTATGAGGGTGCTTGGTAATTTGGGATGGGTTGATATGTGAGTGGAGGTGTTGGGTAAGTTTGGTATTTGAGTGGGAATTTGGTTCTTTGTGCAACCATCACGGATCCAACGTCTCTTTTCTTAGACACACCACCAAACTGCAAAGCCTTGTTTGTAACTTACAAGGCTTCAAAATTTGTAACCATACCGCTCTTGATACCTTCTTCAATCCGTTCACCTAATTTGATAATGTCGGAGAACTTGTGGTTTTCAATCATCATCACCATTCATAGTACTGCGGGTCCTGGGCCCGGACAAAGAACTTGTTCATCTGCTCCTCTTCTAAGGCAGTTCTGACCTTAGCAGCTTCGGACCTCCAGCGAGTAGCATACTCGCAAAATGTCTCCGTGGGATTCTTTTTCAAATTCTGAATATAGAACACGTCTGGTGCATTCTCTATGTTGAATCTAAATCTGTCCATAAAGTCAGATGCCACGCTCACCCAATTCAACCATTTCTTGGGGTCTTGGCTGATGTACCAAGACAATGCATCTCCTTTCAGGCTCCTCATGAATAGCTTCATGCGGATCCTTTCATCCTTCCCTACTCCAACCAACTTGTCATAATAAGTTCTCAGGTGGACCCTTGGATCACCTGTACCATCAAACATTTCAAACTTAGGAGGTTTGTATCTCTCGGGCAGTTCGACATTGGGCTGTATGCAGAGGTCTTCATAGTTCAACCCTTCGACTCCCTTGATTCCTTCTACGCCTTGAACCCACCTGGTCAGCTTCCTAAGTTCTTCGTCCAAGTTCTTGATAAACAGGTTCTTTTCATCAGACTCATGTGTGTATGTGATAGGAGGAGTGGAGTGTGGCATGGTCTCCACGTATATAGGATTGTTATGAGTGTGGAAATGGTCATTTGTGGAGTTCTAAGGTTATGGGATAAGCAGTGGGGTGTTGTTTGGAGTATGGCAGGCATTGCAGTGTACTAGGAGAGTTTGGTTATTTGGTGGGGTGTTGTGATGATGAGCTGCGGGATGATTTTGCTGCTTTGGGATGTTTTGAGGAGGTGCAGGATTCTGGATATTGACGTCTGGGACGTTGAGGGAGAATGACAGGTTTGCTAGATTTTGAACTTGATCAAGCTCTTCTTGAAACTTTAACAATTTCCGTTCCGGCTGTGACACAGTTTCGTTCTAAAGCCAAATACCCTGGCCATCAGTGGCCTCTACCCGTTCAACCACATTCTCATTTCTGCTGTTGTCTGAATCTTCCATTTTCTTTTTGCCTTTGTTCTTGCCTTTGGGAGGACTAAGAGGAAGAGAGGGTGGAGGGCCCCTGGATCTTGTAAGATAGGATGATGATGCCAGAGTGCACAAACTAACCTTTGGGGAGGGGAATAAATAAATAAATAAAAACAAAAACAAAAGTAATCAAGTCAGGATTATGAAAAGTATTGCGGTATTTAAACACATAGTGTGGGAATGTAAATTGCGTCCTAATTTGGGGACCTCTTTTGTGACCGAGGTAGGCCTAGCGACAAATTGATTTGGAGAACTTAAGATGCTAAATGCCTCATTTTATTGATAAGAAAATAGACGAACCTCAAAACGACACTAAATAAACAGGAGATAAAGGTCACTAATGGCCATTGGGCTTATTACATTGATAAAGTAAAAGAAAGACATTCCTATCTACTTGGTCCGAGAAGGACCTTCCCCAGACTCGGCATTTTTTCTTACTTCGTACAGATCCCCTAACTCGCGAAGCCCCAGCAACAGTATGCTTTGGCTAGATGTCCTCCGTCAGTCCCTCAAGCCTTGTGACAGTCTTCAATCCTTTTGAGAAATTTTTTCTCCAGCTCCCCTATGCCTTGTTCCAAATACCTTAACCTCTTGTTGGTGCTGATAGCCATATCCTTTCATTCCTCGATCAGTTTCTTGTTAGACTCATGTATTTCACGGTGCTCATCCTCACACTCACGAATCCTCTTGCGCAGTTGGTTGTTTTTGACTTGTGCCTCGGCCTTTTCATCTATAACCCTGTGGCCCCGAACGAACCCTGGCTCGCTCAGACCACCCCAATCTTCTACCAACCAACCAGAATAGAAAGGGGTACAACCGGCATTGTATCTTTCTGGCTCGACGGTGTCCTTCTCCATTATAATCTTGCAGTGCCATATGTGCTGGGCTTGACACTTGTGAGGACTATCATCATTTTGGAAGTCAGCTCGAAGATGGCTCATCTTGTCGACCCTGGGTATGTCTTGCTTCCTACCCGCTTGCCTCATAACTCAAAGATGGACGTAAGGGTATGTTCTTCTCAGACCAATTAGTATTAGTAATCGTGCATCTCTAGAACGGGCGATGAACTCCTCTGTTGGAAACCACTCGAACACCCATTGTACTTGTTCTTCAGTCAGATTACCAAAGAGCTCGACCCATCCTTTGGCGTTCTCAAGCTGAGTAAACATGTCGGGGATGTAATCCATTCGCTTTGGGTGGTGGAAAGTGATGTGGTCATCCCAAACTCTTCGATGAACTTCTTGTCGGTACTCGCCTTTTTGGAGATGTTCCATGAGCCAAAGCTGAAGTAGTAGATTGTAGCCTTCGAAATGTCTTGCCCCTCGTTGACACTTTTCCAAGGCTCGATATATGTCTACAATGATCATGGGAAATATTTTGAAGTCTTTCCCATCAGTTCCTTCCATAAGTGTCTTGGTTAACATGGCCAATCTAGTGTGGATTCTCTCCTTTTTTTATGGGAAACACGATCAGACCCAAGAAGCAAAACACGAATACCCTACGATGGATGTGTCCCAAGGATGTGATGGAAAAATCATCGTGGTAGGTACGGTATGATTTGCTGTGACCGTACCTCTCGTACAAGTAGTCAAAAGGGATGTATGACTTCTTTAAGCACCAGTTCTGCATTCTTCTTCAGACCCATCATTTTGAGGAAACCTTTGCCTGTGCGATTTTCAAGCATTATCAACCCCGGGGTTTCCCATACTAGGCCAGCCAATCCTCCTATTTCCTCCAGCAAAGGTGTCATTTCAATGTCCCCAAAGCGGAACACGGACCTTTCACAATCCCAGAACAGGGTAGCATCCTCTATTATCATGTTGTTAGGCTGGATTTCTAGGAGTGATAGTAGATTTCCCAAGTATTTCCTGACGAGAGTTTTGTCACTAGAATGTAAATCTTCCCACCAACTTAGCAATCTTGGAGAGATATTGGAGAACATGCTGAATCTGGGGACTTCGTGCCTCATTCTTATACAAGGAAAACAAGGTTAGGCCCTCACCCCCACCAGACTCGACTATTTAACACCAAAAATTAGCATAAAGCATTTAATTCTCCAAATAAATGCACAAAACGTGATGATGTCCGTTTGGGTTTAGGGAAACCCAGTGGACTTTTGGATAAGGCAATCTTAAAAGCTATTGTGCGGACCATACTTTAGCCTGGCTAGGTTTGACCATGATGCATGAAACAACATAACGGAGTAAGGTTTCTATGGGGTTTTAGACTGGTACCCTCGAGCGGACAACTCAAGAGGGAAAGGCACGGAACCGTCGACTGCACCGCTGATCGACTAGTTTTACCGCAAATAAGCCTTTTCGAATTTAGGGGGTAATAATATAGGAAGAGCGCAACCACTCATCAAGCGTTGCTATAGTATTTTATTTGGAACGAGTGGAGTATGAATGTGGACCATGATTATGCAATAAAGAAGCATTAAAGACACGTTTTCATGTATTTGCACGTTATGAAAGCAGTAAATACAGCAGTTTATAATTTAAAAGCGGTTACAAAGGAAGGAAACAGAGAGAGCATGTCAGTTACTTTTGAAGAAAAATAAATGCTTAAAGAAACAGACAAGTAATTGCACGTAAAGGAAATGAGAAGAGGTACAAATTCACAAAGAAAATTGAAAATGGTAAAAGCCTGAAAGTCCCCAGCACATTCGCCATGCTGTCGCTCCCCCTCTTTCCTCGCGGATATCGGGTTTATGACATTCGATTGGGACAACTCTTTCCTTTTGGGAAATGGGTTTGTGTTTTTGAGAGTCACCACCTAACGATTTTTAAAGGTGCGTTAGGACACAAAGAGGTTCATTTACAACTAGGTTGTTAACCAGAGATAGAGTAAGGGCTTGAAATTATCCTAAGAGGAAGGTGTTAGGTAGACCCTCAGGTTTAAAGGCAAAACACTAAGCGACAAACAAGAAACATATAGGACTTCAATTAAGGGGATAAATATAAAAACAGGAAAAGGCTCAAGTACCTCCACACATAGTACACATAAACAACATGACTCATACACAGTTAAGGTCCAGATTCAGGTTCAGATCCTAAGCATGGTATCTAAGTGATAACACAAATACATATTTATTGCATAACTCAGAGTGGAAGTCTTAATAAGGCTTGCCTATTGGTTTTAAACATGCTGACAGTTGAACACTAATCACAAAGGACAATTCTAGTTTTATTTCTTAACTGATTTCCTAAGGCTTGCCTAGGTGTAAAATAACATGCAATAGTAGTTTAGACTAGGTGTTGTTAAGCGAGTATGAATGAAATCCTAAAACATGGTATCTAATGCACAGGTAAGTATGCAGAATGATGCATATGCAAAGTTCTAAGCAGGATTTCTAAATACTCACAGCATTATGCGCGATTTAAGAATATGCAAAAGTACAGTTTGTTAGTGTTATCCTAGGGACAGGATTTCTAAGTGTTCATGGCAGCGTAGAGCATGATTGTAAAGTACTGGTTATTAACACATTTTTTAACGCAGGATTTTCTAAGTGATATGATAGTGAGATGGACATGCTGAAAACAATGAGTGTAAGTCCTAGGGAACATGATCTCTAATGCATGAAATGAGTCCTAAGCATAGTTTCTACTGCGCAAGTAGGAATATAAACCTAATAGCATGCTTTCTACCCCTTTTAATAGCTAAAGCATGCATAGTCACCCCTTCCCTTTCCACTATCTATCCCTAAAGAGTTGTTTACAACAATTATTACAGGCCATTTGCATGAATTACATAACCGAATAATGAAAAGAAGAAGTTATACTATAGGGAGCCTACTGATAGGCCCAGAATCTCCAGAATCCTCATTGCCATTATTAGTTCACAGCCTTTCATACAAATCCAGGTGTGTCAGAGTTCCCTAAGGATCTCAATGGATCCAGGACAGTGCTCACACCCATATTTTCATAAAAAAATTGAGTAAGTGCAGTGTGGAATGGCCAGCCTTTGTGTGTCAAAGTTCAGAGGGAGCTCAAGGGTCCCAAAGCAATGCTCACACTAAGGGGGCAGAACTTAAAGGTCTAGGAGTATAGTGAGAGTGCTTGACATAGTTTTGAAAGAGGTGAGTTGAAAAACAGTTTGAAAATGAGTAGTTTGAAATAAGTTTCGGAGAACAGAAGGTTTTGCTTTTAGTGAAAAGAGTTTGAAATAAAGGGATTAGGACAATCAACAACTCAGAACCACATCAACATGCATAGTACAGGGGAGCAGTCACAAACAGGGAATAAGGGGTGGAGGACAAGTAGGCTGATCATGAAGCAGATTTGCATACAAGTTAATCCCATAGAAATACTAAAGAATCACAGAACTTTAACAACTACAAAACAATTTTCATAAATATGTTCAGGCCAGAAACTTAACGGAATCAGATTTAGGGATGCCAATGAGGAAGTACATAACAAACAGAGTTACACATTGGTCCAGGGGAAAGGGTTACAACATATGTTCAGAATTACATGTAACTAAGTGACACAAATACATGTTTATAGTGTGCTGGGGATCAGGGGTAAGACAGAGTCCTAGTGAAACATATAAGAAGGCAGTAAAACATGCTGAAACTAAAGGGAAAAGAATAATCACATTGGTAAAATAACAAATTGGCATGCTAATTGCAAGGTGGGCAGTAGAACCACAAGTGGAAGCATAATAGAAACAAAAGGAATTTCAATATTAAAAAGGCATGATGCTTTAAGTTAAACTGAAAAACATATCAGTTAAATGAGAGAATAAGTGCAGAGTGAGGAGCAGTAGAGTGTATTGTTGAGTGCAGAGTAGTAGAGTGTATAGTTGCTCAGTCTTGTCTTGCATCCAACTGAGAATAGCAAGTAACCAGCAAGAATAACAAGAGAGAATATGTGTGTGTGTAAGAGAGTTCAGAACAGTATTTGTTCGTGTCCTTGTGTTAGTGAAATACTAGAGTATTTATAGCTTTTGAAAACGAGTAGAAAATAAGGTAACAAGTACTGATTAATCATTCAATATTCAATTAAAATCAATCACAGACCTGGACTCCCTTTAATTAGGGAGTCCTGGTTCAAACGGTGATACTTGGTATCACATAAGGAAAGAATCAATCATGAGCTAAATAAGAGAGTAAGGCATGTAGCATGTGATAAAGGCTAAACACATAATTTTACATAAGGATAATATATACTGATTATTTGACAGCAAGTTGAAACACATAAATAAGGTTGGATGCCTTTTAATTTTAACAAATCAATCACAGGAATCGCGGATGGGACTAAAGTCACAGGGAATCAGTCCTAATTAAGGAAAGTATCACACAAATAAGGAAATAATTCAAAAATCAGTAAAGATTTCTAAGGAAAATACACAAAATCACATTTTTAAGAAAAATATCATAGTTCTATGGAAAATACACAGAACCAATAGAGAGTAATGAAACAATCAATAAAAACGAATAATTAGACCTATTAAACGATAAATAGCACATGTTGAACAAAAATCAGAAAAACCCTAAGCAAGTAGTCAGAGGAACAGTAGAGATTCGGAAACCCCAACAACAAATTAGAGCATGAAGCACATAGAACATACATGAAAGCCCAGGAAGTTCATGGGAGACACGCAACAACATCACAAATAGACTCAAACTTCCAAATCGAACCCAGAAGTATTAGGGTTTCTTAACAAAATGAATCGAACAAAAATAAAAGCTCACGTGATGTTTAAGCATGCTAAAATCACAAAGTAATTGCTAAAAATCAGAAAGAAAACGTTTTGCAAAAGGGTTTTGAAACCCTAGTCTGAAAAATGAGGAAATCGTTTAAAATTAGGAAATCTTTTGAGGAAAACATGTGAAACATCGAAATATTCATAGATCTGTTACAGATCTAGAAATATCGGAGGTCTTTAAGGTTGGATTTCCTGGGAAACCCCCAGAGAAGAAGAAGAAAACCCAAAATCTTATCTGCTTTTAACCGGAGGGTGATAGATCTTACTCGAATGGCCATAGATGGCCGGAAAGATGGCATGATACCGGAGATGGGAGTCGAACCGCCTCCGGTTCACATTAGAATCCCCAAACGGTGACACGAGCCATAAGGCTGGTGAGAGGTGAGACCTCCATGGTTTCCATCGAGGAGGTGGCCGGAGAAGGAAGGAGATAGGTTTAGCAGGTGAAGTGTTTAGAGAGAGAGGGGAGAGGATTCAGAGAGACGATTGAGTGAGAAATGATAAAGGGCCATTAGACGGGGATGGTATTCGTGTAGGTCTTAATTTGGTAAGGATTAATCTGGTCCATTGATGAAAAATGATCAACGGTCCAAATTAAAGGGGAATTGGGTCGGGTGGCTTTAAGGTTTGGGCCTGGTATTTTGTAAAGACTGGGCTTAGGTTATTGGGATAGTTAAATAGGTAGGGGTCCGGATTTAATTAGGCTAGAATTAAAATAAAAGTGGCTAATTGTTAAATACCCATAAAATATAGATAAATAATTTGTAAAAATAGTTAACAATTATAATAAATGAAATTGATGCTTAATAAATTAAATTGAAATGATTAAAGAGTATTTAAAAATACAAATGACTACTTCCTGAGTAAAAATGGCGTAAAACATATAATTAGGCCATAATTGCAAAGGTATTGCGATTATAGCCAAATAATGCCAATTTGGCTGATTGTAAAATAATTTGGTCTTAATAGGACCCTAAATAATAAATTAAATCAAGAAATGCTTTTGAAATTGTTTGTAGTGCAATTTTGTAATTAATTATCGGAAATAAAATGTTGGATAAATTAAATATAAATTAATAAAATATAGGAAAATTATAGAAAAATACCAATTGCTATGAAAGCATAATTTTGAAGGTATATATGCAAATTAAAAATATTTTGAGGAAAAATTGGGTATCAACAACCCTAGATATAGATGCCATGGCTATATCACTCGGGGACTAAAAGGCTACGGCCAAATACAATGACCACCGTCATAAGGCTCCGGCCAAACTAACGCAACTCGGAGACGTCCGACTGTTTCCATAAAATCATAGGCCTCTAATTATTTCGAAAAACTTCGAAAATAACCGGTTAAAGGTTGTACCAACCTAAAGCGTAAGAGCCCAAGTCGCTAGCAACATTAAAGGTTGTACAAACCTAAAGCGTAAGAGCCCAAGTCGCCAGCTACATCAAAGGTCGTAGCGACCTAAAAGCGTAAGAGCCCAAGTCACCAGCTATAGGTCATACCGACCCAAAGCGCCTCAGGGCCAATTTAAAAACCTTAGGTCCGTTGAGCTCGAGTCGAAACCCGACTCGAATACTAAGCCCGAAACGGTTAACCAAAGCGCCTCAGGGCCGAAAAAGCGTAAGAGCCCGAGTCGCTCGCTACATTAAAAGTCGTATCAACATTACGCGTAAGAGCCCAAGTCGCCAGCTACAGGTCATACCGACCCAAAGCGCCTCAGGGCCAATTTAAAAACCTGAGGGTCGTTGAGCTTGAGTCGAAACTCGACTCGGAGACTAAAACCGAAACGGTTAACCAAAGCGCCTCAGGGCCGAAAAAGCGTAAGACCCCAAGTCACCAGCTACATCAAAGGTCGTACCAACCTAAAAGCGTAAGAGCCCGAGTCGCCCGCTACATTAAAATCCGTATCGACCTTATGCGTAAGAGCCTAAGTTGCCAGCTACAGGTTATACCAACCCAAAGCGCCTCAGGGCCAATTTAAAAACCTGAGGGCCGTTGAGCTCGAGTCAAAACCCTTCTCGGAGACTAAGTCCGAAACGGCTAACCAAAGCGCCTCAGGGCCAAAATTGCGTAAGAGCCCAGGTCGCTAGCTACACCTAAAGTCATACCGACCTAAAGCGTAAGAGCCCGAGTCGCCAGCTTAAAAAGCCTCAAGGACAATTTATAACCCCAAGGGTTTCATCTCAAAGTCCAATTCATCGGGCTGACTATCCATAAGGAAATCAAATCAAAGAATCTTTCATATATACATGTGCATTACAAATACATATTTACCAGAATCCCCCAGGAGTCTTATGCAAATAACAAGCATAAAATCTAGTCTACTCCGGGACCAACACCCTCAAAAGCCCTTCGGACCACTTCCACAGCGGCCTTCGAATATCAGCATTAACTCAAGAAGAAAGGAAAAACTTGGCGTCGATCTCACCGGCCTTGGCCTGCTTTATCTCTTCCGAGAGGTCAAAGCCCCTAGAATGTATCTCTTTGAGGGTATCCCTCCGAGACTTGCATCGGGCATATTCATCGCCCCCTCTCTCTCTCTGGTGAAAGATCCTCTCAGCTCGGCCCGAGCATCGACAACATCTTTCAAATAAACGGCCACTTACCTATCGGCCTTTGTATCTAGAAGACCAGTCTCGAGCTTGGCAATCCTGCTCAACTAAATTTAGTTGTCTTCTCGGGCATTGCAAAGTCATATCTCGGGGGCAGCAACCTTGGCCAAAGCATTCCTTTGACTCGAGGACCAAGACCCCTACGGACAGCTTTCGACTATCACCGATCGCCCATCAAGAGCAAAAACCAAAGGGTTTATTTTTTAAGTCCAAAATTTTGGACCAATTATTGACATGCATCACAGTCTATTCCAAAAAGCAAAGAAGACAAGAAGTGACAAAGAACAGAGGCCTTTATATATATAGTGAAGATTCACAGAGGTGTATTTACAAGGCTCATGCCTGGATCCCTTACACGAAGGAGAGAACGAATAAAAACCTAATCTACCTTCGTTGATACCTAGTCTGTCATTTTTATCGAGTACTTCGTCTTCTCCTCCCACCCCCACCCCCACCCCCACCCGGGGACTTTACCTTCATCAACCCCCTCGGGACTAGCATTCTCACCAGCTCTTTTCTTTTCGTATTCGACATCGGCTTCATCGTCGGTAAAGAGGAGGAATTGTGTGTGTTGGAGAAGTTGAAAGGGCAGTAAATAACGGTTCAGGGGATTTTCGAGACCGTGCTCTGTGCAACCTTTCTGTCACATCAGCTGATGACTTCACATGACTGACGTCATGATGAAGATATCGAAGAGTCAAGAATTCAAGACCGTTCCTTATCATTTCATTCTAAGAAACGCGAGGATTATCTGTATACGGCTAAAATCGGAGAGCCCAATTTTACGATCATTTCAACGCTTAGAAGGCTCGAAGGCCCGAGTTTTGGTATCAAGGGACATATCGAAGGTCCTTGACCTCGAGGCAATACATATCGAGGGTCCTCGAACTTGAGGCAATACATATCGAGGGTCCTCGACCTCGAGGCAATACATATCGAAGGTCCTCGAGCCCGAGGCAGTCCATATCAAAGGCCAACATAGAAAGACGGGAAATTCTCGAGGGGCACGTGTTTAAAGCTGACAAAGTACACAAGATAGTACAAGCCCGTACCGTGGCATTAAATGGTTGTACCAGCCATATCTCTTTACACTAATTACGCATGTACTATGTTGAGATTCCCCCTTATATATTTAAAGGGGACCCGTGTCACTTTATAACATATATGATATTCAATACAAGAACAAGAACATCCCCTGCTCTCTAACAAAAACATTCTCTACAATCGCTTCATTAATTTATTGTTTCTCATTTATTGTGTTCTTGAATTATTCTCCATTTATTATGCGTTATTGATCATAAATAGGCCATTCTTAAGACCTTCAACATTGTTATACTGTTATCGATAGCCCCTAGTCAAGCTTCTAAAGCTCGACCCCCAGGCCTTTCCGACCACCCTCGAGGCTGGTCTCCCCGTTACCCGGTTTACATAATTTCGTACCTTTCGCTCTTATTTCGCTTTTTTCACTTCATACTCAGCATCTACTTCCATAAGCAATCAGTGTTAAAATAGATCACGTATTTTTAGAACCACATAATCAAATATAATTATAATTATTATTTTCAAGGTAAACACCTCTCTAAGCACTTTAATACATACACTTTAACATTTAAAACCCCACACTTATGTGAAACCATAACCCCACCTTCACATCAATATATATTAACTCCATACTTCTTTAAGCACAATTACATCATGATTTACCACTTATCAAGGAATATCTTTTTTCATAATAATACAACTATTTTTTCCTTTCCTTTTCTTTTTTAATTCAAGTGGCTCTTACTTTTTCAAAACAGTGCACCTTTCTCCTTATTTCATTAATTCCAATCAAAATACAAACCAACCACCCCACACTTTAACTTTTACAAAGTTCATAACAACTCAAATGCTCATGAGAGATTAAAAGGTTCAAATTGATGGTTAATTCAAATAAATGGGTAAGGCTTGTAATGTGGTTGCCAAAGAAACAGGATTACAGGCTCAAAGGGGTTAACTACGATACATAACAATTAGGCGGGTAAAATATACATATCTGGCTCAACAAAGAAATGCCTATATCACTTCCAAGACTGGACAAAACTACTATTTCGCTTTGCAAACACACGGGGCAAGTTATAGGCATCAAATGCAATACATAGAATAACTCCCAAACCTCTCACACACATGGCACATAACTCACTCAGGATTGGATTCATCAAGACACTCTAGTCAAAGCAGTTAAGCAAAGTTAAGATTATACGATTTAAGGTACTTATACAAGAGTCAAAAACTGAGCCTAAACGTCACAACCAAAGTACTCATTGTTCTCAATGCATAACAAAGTCAAGAGATATTGCTTCAATTCAATTTATCTCACAATGAATCCTACTCCTAGAAAATAAAACTAATTACACCCGGTTCAAACAAAACCCTTAAAAAAGAACCGCGGCACAAAGAAAACCAAGGGAAAATTACTACACTACCTACAAGAAAATATTTTTTTTTTCTTTAGACTTAATTCCTCAAGAAAGCTGTCTAGAAGATTCATCGTCGGGAAAAGTCCAATATTTTCTATTTTTCAAAAAAAAAAAACTAAAAAAAAAATTATTCCATTAAACTAACACAACTAAAATAGCATATAAAGTTACTCAGACAATCTCCTCACCCCACACTTAAAATTGTGCATTGTCCCAAATGCACACCCATAAATACAGGAGGATAAAAGAAGCTCCCTGGTAGGCCGAAGGCCGAAGCACTAGCAGCTCATGGGATACTCAGACTTTTCCCAGGCCTGGTCCTTCGTGCGGGTATCTCACACTTAGTTCCAACCATCTGATTTTTTGTTGCATCCTTCCAATGGCTTTGTTTTCCATGCTCCTAAAAAATCAAAAATCGACACTACAAACATAATACAATAAAAAAAATAAAAAAAAAATAAAAGAAAGCAGTAAAGTTGGGTTGCCTCCCAACAAGCGCTTGATTTAACATCGCGGCACGACATGAATCACTTTCTGCCTCCACTTCGAGCTTATGAATTGGACCCCAAATTTTGATTTTGTTCTATAATCATGTTGGGGCGATAAATATTGTTGCGAGCCAAAAATTAAATGATACTTTATGAACTTTTTGGCTTTCAACCGAGGAGTGTCATTTTGCCTAGACGGCCTTGAAAGTTTCAGAATATAAGGCTTGTCTACCTCTTCCTTTAACTATTGCATTGGCTCATACAGATCAATTTCCATTTCACCATCTGAACATAATGTAGAGAAGTGTTTGGAATGAGGTCCAACACGCTCAAATACATGAAATTCAAGATTTTTAACCTCCTCAACATCAATCACACTAGAGTCAACTAAATTTGTATCTTCAACGTCCTTGGTTGACTCTAGTATTACTTCTTCAATATCAGCATCCTCAAATTCTAGTTGGTTAGATTGTTGGTTTTCTACTCTGACCTCCTCATCAGAACCTCAATTTCATTATCTAATGCATGTTCAATATTGGCTTGTTGCGCATTAAATGCTTCAACTAGTTGAGTCACTTGTGCCTTCAGGTTGCGAATAACATCATCTTGACTTTGTATGTGCAGTTGTTTCTCATTATTTTGTTCCACAAGGCACTTTAGCATATCCTTGATCTCTTTCAGGTCATTATCCCTGGGTTCTTTGTTCCTATTAACTTCACAAGAAAATGATGAACCATCAAAGTAAGGGTTTGTGGGAGGAAGACATATAAGCACAACTATGAAAGTGACCATCTTGAACACCACACATATCACACATATTCCACACATAAAATTAAGTTGGTGCACATAACTCGCTCTCAGAAATATTTTGATATTTTTGCAATGGGTGGTTTCCTCTACAATTGTCACGCCCCGAACCTCGGGAGGCGTGGGTGGTACCCGGTGCCGCATTGGCCCGAGCGAACCACTCTGCTACTCATGATCATTCGACCAAAACTAGAACATACATAGGTTGAGTTCTCATCCCTTTTGTAATTATCATGGGGCCACATGGGCATGACTCATAATGTACAACTGTAAGTGGGCAACACTGTATCAATAAACTATCGTTCTTAAACCATCAATGCATATGGGCCGTCAAGGCCTCTGACATACTGTACAATTTGAACCTCTGTCTACAAATCCTCTAAGATTATTTAACATCAAACAGGACAGGGTATCGGCCTACCCATAAGTCTGTAGTAAAACTCTGACACGATGACTCATAGACTTGGTTGCACTCCGAATGAGGTGGAGTATTACCGATCCTTCGTTGAATGCCAATCTCGTCTACTATGAGGGCTTGTCAAACTGATTATCTATACCTGCAGGCATGAATGCAGCATCCCCAATAAAAGGACGTCAGTACGAATAACGTACTGAGTATGTAAGACAGAACTGAAACGTAATAATAAGTCAACATTAATTAAGGACACATATAATCAACCTGTAAGTCTGGATAGCTCTGTAAATCATGAAATATTTATAATGTCATGCATATGCGTACAAATGTCATGTAATGCATAAGTCTGTACGTATATAACATCATTAAGCCTCTGAGGGCATCTCATCATATCATCTCGGCCACTGTGGGCAAATCATCAACGTATACCAACTGATCAGGTGGTGGTGCGTATATAACGCCATAACCTTTCTCATACCCCATATACATATATATACATACATATATACGCGTATATAACGCCGTCTAAGTATGGGTCAATGTACATGTATAAATGCATGAAATGCATAAGAAATACGTTAATAAGATTTTCTTAGAATGCCATAAAAATCAATATGCCTTTTGGATGAACATTATCAAATATGTATTTTTCTGGGACCCATGAACAGAAGATAATAATAATTCACGTGGGGAATCAAGAATATAGACACCCCTAGTATTCCGACGAATAGAGTAATTTATGGAAACTGTGCATTTGCTCGTTTCTTCAATATAATTTGGACCATGCCAAAATAAAGAAGGGATGGCCTCCACATACCTGGAGTAGGGAAAAACTCGTATGATATTCTAGTACCTCCAGCACCAGGGTCATTTATCTCAAATACCAAAAGCTTCTTCCTTGCTCTTAATTTTCCTACAACTTTACGCTAGAACAAAAATCCAATCGCCTTCAGTGATTGAACAATGAAATCTCAGCATCTCCATGGAGGTAATCGACTAAGAGACCTCGGAGAAATTGGCACACCAAAAGTAAGCATAGTTCAATCCTGACGTTAACATTCTCATGCCACCAACTTCAACTATTAAATTTACTCACCTTCCAAGTACAAAGTGATTTCCTTTGAATCACTTCCACTAACTAACTAAAAGGTAAAGGTCACCCACTCAAGCACACAAAAACCAAGTATCACATAAGTTAGCATTCCACCTATTAATAAATGTCTTAAGAGTCATATCTCTTAGGAAGTGACTTGTTGCCACGTGGGGTGGGGTGGGTTTTTTAATTCTCTATCCACTAATTTATTAATTAGGTAATGTTATGTTACCCGATAATTAACCAACTACCCACATAATTAAATATTATCTCAAATTACTTAAAATTCTACTTATTTTTAATACACTTTATACACCTTACTAT
>MDKI01010677.1:0-14925 GCA_005239505.1 Nicotiana paniculata
ATATATATAATTTCTGTCACGTGCTAAAAGTGATTTTTGCTCTTTTTTAATTGGGATTTTTCGTTCCTATACACTATTTGAGATCTTATTATGAAAAATGTCCAAGTTTTTGTATTTACCCGACCTAAACACTTTTTAGCTACAAAATATATACAATCCACCTTAAAAGATTCCCAATTTATTATTAGTGTTTTCAATCAACAGATTTATTTATACCATTTTCCTTTTTTCTTTCCTCACTCCCCTCTTCTCTCTCCGGATTGAACTTATATTTACGGATTTATGTTTGCTAATTACTTCGGTCTCCTTTTTTTTTTTTAATCCTTAAAAAAAACATATCTTCTCGTTGTCAGTTTGACACATGTGCTAAACGTGGACGTTTTGATGATTACCATTTATTTTAATTCCAACAGAGTCAGCCATATAAGAGCTTAATATCTTGGAACTCCATGTTAATAGGTCTTAGTCAAACTGGTTGTCTAGTTGAAGCACTAGATCTTTTCTGCAGGATGAATAAATGCATCTGTTCTATAATTTTCATACATTATTTTTACACAGCTAAATATAATTATAATATCATATAATTTAAATATAATTTTATATAATATATCTTTTGTATATTTTGTATCTGATTTATACATAGTAAAAATAAATTTCATACAACTAATTATATATTATACAATTTATTTACAACTGATCTATAATTTTCATACATTATTTATACCCACTTATGTACAACTATAATATCATACAACTTAAATACAATTTTGTACGATATGTCTTTGCATATATTTTGTATTTGATTTGTATATCTTTTGTTTGTGGTGTGTGCTTCTTCCTCTCTAAAATTTCAATCAAAACTTACTCTCTTAATACAATTTTGATACATATCAATAACTTTATGTAAAAAGATTGTATTGATAACTTAAATACAAATTTTATACAATAATTCATATATTATACAACTATTGTTCAACTTTCATACAACATTCAAATAAAAAAAATATATAACTACAACAGAATACAATTTACATACAATTATACTACAACTTTACTATAAATTCGTAAGTATATTGTGTGTCATGTCTTCTTCTTCTTTTTCTTCTCCTTCATCGAGTTTTAATCTGAAATTCAGCCAAAATCAACTCTAATCTTCACCAAACACTCTCAAAATTGTGATATAAACTCTAAACAAAATTCTCAATTGTTTGCAACAACACCCAATCCAAACAAATAATAGTTTTTAAAAATTCAAATTCGAATTCAAAGCTTCAAAGCTTTTTAATGGCTGTCAATGGTGGAGAGTCAAACACCTTCAGAATTATTAATTGACAATTTCAATTTGAACACTAACTACGCAACATGAAAGAAAACTGCTAAGTTAAAACGATTGAAATCCGTTGATGAATTATATTAAAATTCTATACAACAGAACAACATAAAAAATATAGAACATCAAATGAAGAAAAAAGAAAAAGAAAATAGAGAAGGAGAGTAGAGAGACGAACACAGAGACAAAGAGAGACGAAGAGAGAAAGTGGACTAAGTATAAAAGGATAAGGAAATAACTGATATTCCTTATTCAATTCCTAATATAAAGAGATACTCATTTAAAACTTATTTATATATAATTGAGAAATTGTATATGATCATGTAATTAAACTGAAATTTGAATAGGGAGGGTAATAGGGTTTCAAATAATGTACAGTAAGGTAAAAATCCCAACCCAAAAACATTTTGGCCCAAATTGAAAGGATTGGATCCTGGCCCAAAACTAACCTACCTTCTTCGTAAGTCGAGGACAACAAAACCTAAACCCTAGGCCATTTACAAATAACCCATTGCTGAACCTACTATTGGTCCTCCATTTTTTGCTACACTCTTACTGCGGCGAAGTAGATCTTCGTCTTATCTTCCTCTCACCGAATCAAAGTGTAAGTGCTTCGTATCTCACCTCCCTCCAGATGTTATCCTTTCTATCTGCCTAAGAAACAATTCATTTTTCTAAACCTTTTTCATAATGATTTTCAATGCCACCATTTTACTGGATTATGTGTTATGTTTGATCACATTGCTGTTACTACTTCCATCTTTTGGTTGTTGAATAAAAAAATGAAAAATTTCGGTGAGAACCCTAGGTTACTTTGGCTGAAATATATTTTGATTTTCTTATTTAGTGACACCTGTTGGAGTGATTTGATACTATCTTGTTGGAAGTTAAGCGTGGCTCTTATGCTGTGCTTTTTAGTGTCCATTGAAGTTGGGACCCCTAATAAATTGTGTTCAATTGCCTTGAAATATAAAAATGTTGGAATTTAGGATGTAAAGAAGGCAGTAGAATTGAGTTAATATCATTCCAATTGCCGTTACTTAAGTCATTGCTAGTATTATTTTTGGCCAATAGTTATTCTGAGACCCTTTCTTATTATTTAGTAAGATACGTTGTCTTGATTCTGTAACATGGATCATTTCAGGCCTGGCTTTTAATATATCTGATGTTTTGACTGTGTGGATTTTGTTTCTTATTCTTAAAGGCGTTGAATAAAAAAAGTGTTGATTTTGGAGTTCGTGTTTGAATGGTACTTATGGTGTTTGTGAAGCTGTCTATTGGTTATTGTTGTGTTGTCTTCTCTTGAATCCTCACTAGCAGGGACTCAGTTAGAGGGCGGGATGCGGGTTCAGGCCGAACGCAATAGCTTTTGTTCAAACCATGTATTTGTCTTAAGAAATCCATTGAATATGTACAACTTATTTGTTTAGAACCCAACAACTTAAATTGATTACAATTCCGAACCCATAATATTCAAATCTTGGCTCCGCCTCTGCTCACTAGGGTGTAACTGTTTTGTCATCCTTTCTGCAGTTTCCTGGTCCTCTCCTGCTCTATAATTACTAATGACAGTGACTTTTCTTTCCCTGTAATTAGTGGTCTTTGAGGGTATAATTTGCTCCTTTCAATTTGATTCTTTTCCATTTTGGCGTTTTGGAGCTATTTTTGTTGTCACCCTTTAGAAAATTCTCCTGATTACTGTTTTGCATTTGACACAGGAAATAATGGTTAGGGTTAGTGTGCTGAATGATGCTCTCAAGAGCATGTACAATGCTGAAAAGCGGGGAAAGCGTCAGGTCATGATTAGACCTTCCTCAAAAGTCATCATCAAGTTCCTCATTGTCATGCAGAAGCATGGTATGTTAGTTATTTGCTTTATGCACTGTCTGCACTCTGCATTACCTGGTCATATTCTTACTCATGATATCCGTGTGTAGGTTACATTGGAGAATTTGAGTACGTCGACGATCATAGGTCTGGAAAGATAGTTGTTGAGCTGAATGGAAGGTTAAACAAGTGTGGTGTCATTAGTCCTCGCTTTGATGTTGGAGTTAAGGAGATTGAAGGATGGACTGCTAGATTACTCCCTTCCCGTCAGGTATAGTGATTAATATATTCACCTTGTTCCTTTAAACAATATGCGGAACTCCGTTTCTGGTCTGTACAAATTAGGGCTTCTATTCTTTAGCTTCCTGAATTGATTGTAGGGATGAATGTTTAGTTATGGTCATATAAGATTATGAAATAAACATTTTTAAAGTTTGGTTCTTTACTTTTTTGACCAATCATCATTTGTTTAATGCTTCTGTATCTTTTTTGTTTGTCTTAAGCTTTAACAATTCTCTGTAATCGGGGCAGCATCTGTAATGCTCATAAAGACTCTTACATTTTAATATCTCAGAGCAAACCCTCTTTGTACATGCTATCAGTTGAGGTTCTCCTGTAAAGTAGGCACTTCTGCCTATCCAAAGGAGCAATCTTATGTTATATTACTATGGCTAGAAGTGTTCTCTGCTATTGCTCTTTGTGACTGGTCATGGAAACTTGTGGTTCTTTGAAGTTGTATTTGAACAATTGTATTGTGGATTTGAAACCCCCTCATATCTAGTTGAGATAGTTAACAAGTAAAATTGTAGATTTGGTCTGCACTCATGGATGAAATGAGCGTCTTAGTTGTTAGTTAGGCATACCCTGTTTATGTTTTTGCCTTTTGTTCTGTTTCTTATATACTTGTTTGAACTTGCAGTTCGGCTACATTGTGCTGACAACTTCTGCTGGTATCATGGACCATGAGGAGGCCCGGCGAAAGAATGTTGGTGGAAAAGTTCTCGGTTTCTTTTATTGAGTTTGTTATTTTGACAAGGGTGAAAACTTCGTTTTTTCTGTTTGTTGGCTCTTTACGTGAAATTAGCTATACTTTTTTCTTGGGTTCATATCAATTTTAGTAGGGATTTAACTGAAATTTTGGAGACAATTATCAGCATTTGTTGACAAAAGATATTGATGCTTTTTGTGTAACTTTGTATGGTATGTCTAATGACATCCTAGTTTGTTGATGACGTGCGTTTTTGTGTTTTTAATGTGGCGATGGCAGTTTAGTAGCTTTTTAGTTTGTGGTTTAAGCTATAATCTGATACAATCCTCAAGAGTATAAAAGGCAAAGGTATGTTGTAGCTGTCTTCTTCTAGTCTTGATAACTTCCAGAGAACTTTTAAAATTTTCAGTATGCTTCAGTTTACATGCTAATTTTTCAGGTCAAGGAACCAAGAAAGTTAATTAGAATCCCATGTTCTCTCTCTATCTTAATATTTTCCCTCATATATAGCAAATACACAACTATGAAGATATCAACCTCTCTTTTTCATAGCAGAACCAATATATTTGAATCCTAATCTGTGTGCCCTCCTAGTCCTCGAAACTGTAATTGTCGTTTTCGCGTTTTTGATACTAGTAAATGTGCAGGCATAAGTAAATTTCTTTACTTTAAAAACCCATTCACTTCTCAATCATTCCAACATATATTTTTGTCTATGCTCAAATGTAGTTCTAAATGGTGTGCAAGAGCACAAAAAAATAAAGGAAAGGGTAAAGTATTATTTTTCTTCATGATATCTAGTGTTAGTTCAAAATGGTGTTCAAGCATAGAAATGATATAAAGCAAAGAGAATTTTCTTCAAGGTACACTTAGTTGTAAGGGCTTGTGCTATAACAAAATTTTGAAGAAGGATGGGTTTTTTCTATTTTCATCTATAAATTTTGAGTTGTTTTTAAATCCGCAGGTAAATTGGTGCCATTTTGCTCAAAAACATACTTTTAAATTATTTGGAGAAACTAATTTACAAGTATCGTTTTCATAGGTAAGTCTGCGAGTGTATAAACAAAATAAATTTCTTTGTTAATTCATAGAAAAATTTTCCATGTAAAGTATGGATTTAGCTAAGGACATTTACTTGGAGATTTACTTAGAAAGTCGAGGATTTATTTCTTAGCGATTTTCTTAACGTTATTGTAGATTTAGCTGGGAATTTGGTATGAAATTTTCTCGGGTATTTACATAAAAAAAGTTTGTGGCCCCGATTTAGCTAGGAATATTTTCTTGGCTATTTACATGGAAATTATTTTCTTCGGATTTGTACTCTGAGAATCAGATCATAAAATTAAAAGGTTTATAGCAACATTTTTTACAATGACATCACAAATGAATATAATTGCTAAACATTTACTTACTTTTCTCAAGTCAAACAAATTATTATGCAATAATATCTTTATTTTTTTTTTTTTTTTGTTTTTGTTTTTGTTTTTCAACAATTTTGACCGATCGAATGACGAATAAAATAATCATATTTAGTTAACTTATTTATTGATGACAGTATCATTCATATTTATCAAATTATTTCAAGTTAAATGTAGTTAAAATTTAATCCCATATGATATATTTTTTAATTAAATATTACGTATCATTAAGAATGATATGACCCGTTACTAATCCAATAACAAGAAAATTGTTATAAATCTAATTATTATTGAGATAATATCATTAGAAAAATACTAAATTATGTGCAAGATAAGATTTGTATTAAGCAAAAAAAAAAAACCCTATTTTTATTGTGTATCCCACATATATCTTATTCTATTTTTATATGTATTTAAAATGATATAATTAAATTTTAGTATGTTACTTAAATGATATTTATTTGTAAATATTATAGTGAGACTTAACCATTGAGTGATCTTTTATTTTGAAACATCCTATTGATTAAGTAATATTCTTGAAGTAACCGAATCTTATGTTTGTGGTTAGAATTAGCGAAAAAATTCTTACCAATTACTTCTCTCTTTCTATTGCCTTAAAACCAAGAATATATAAAAGTCTTTCTTTTAATGTACATGATTTTGTATTGTCTGAATGGTCAATTAACCATTGAAGAAATGATAATAATTGAGTCTTATATTTGATAAGAAAATCAATTGTCCATTTTGGATATCATATCCAAAATTACAACAATTATAGGGGTATCAAATTGTCGAGTCACACTATGAAGATTTAGAAGAAGGTGGTGGAAGC
The DNA here is from genome assembly GCA_005239505.1 of Nicotiana paniculata. Lineage (NCBI taxonomy): Eukaryota > Viridiplantae > Streptophyta > Magnoliopsida > Solanales > Solanaceae > Nicotiana > Nicotiana paniculata. The sequence goes on from MDKI01010677.1 coordinate 6,396, forward strand.
CAGGGTGAGGAGGTGCGTGTCTATTTCGAGAATCAATGCCGGGGCGTTCGACTACGGAAATGAATCATCTGGTAAGGAGATTAGTGGAGCAGTACAGGGAGAGGAAGAAGGATTTGCATATGGTGTTTATTGACCTTGAGAAAGCGTAGGATAAAGTCCCGAGAGAGGTATTGTGGAGGTTCTTGGAGGTTAGCGGCGTTCCGATAGCGTACATTATGGTGATTAAGAATGTGTATGATGAGGCTAAGACTCGGGTGAGGACTGTGGATGGTGACTCAGAGCATTTTTTTGTGGTGATGGGGTTGCACCAGGGGTCGGCTCTTAGCCCATTTTTATTTGCCTTGGCAATGGATGTACTGTTGCGACACATCCAAGGGGAGGTGCCTTGGTGCATGCTATTCGCTGATGATATAGTGTTGATTGACGAGACGCGAAGCGGAGTTAACGCGAGGTTGGAGGGTTAGAGACAAACCTTGGAGTCTAAAGGTTTCAAACTGAGTAGAACCAAGACAGAATACTTGGAGTGTAAAATTCAGTGTCGGAACCCATGATGCAGACGTAGAGGTTAAGCTTGATGCTCAAGTTATCCCCAAGAGAGCGAGTTTTAAGTATCTTGAGTCTATTATCCAGGGTAACAGGGAGATTTACGAAGATGTCGTACATGCATCGGAGCAGGATGGATGAAGTGGAGGCTCATTTCTGGTGTTTTATCGAGTGGTGGTTCGACCATTCGATAAAACTTAAGTGTAAGTTTTATCGAGTGGTGCCAAGACTTAAGTGTAAGTTTTATCTAGTGGTGGTTCGACCGACTATGCTGTATGGGGCTGAGTGTTAGTCCGTCAAGAACTCCCACATGCAGAAGATGAAAGTAGAAGAGATGAGGATGTTGAGATGAATGTGTGGGTATACCAGGAGAGATAAGGTTAAGAATGAAGCTATCTGGGACAGAGTGAGAGTAGCCTCCGTGGAGGACAAAATGTGGGAGTCGAGGCTGAGATGGTTCGGACATGTTAAGAGAAGAAGCATTGATACTCTTGTCAGGAGGTGTGCGAGGTTGGCCAGGGAGAGTTTGAGAAGAGGTTGAGGTAGGCCTGAGAAGTCCTGGGGAGAGGTGATTAGACAAGACATAGCACTGCTTCAGCTCACTGAGGACATGGCCTTTGATAGGAGGGTGTGGAGGTTGAGGATTAAGGTAGAAGGTTAGTGGGAATTTTTTAGTTGTTCACCCATAGTCTTAGTAGCATGCATGTCCCTTCATATTCTTAGATTTTTATTACATTATATGATTTTGTTCGCCTCAGATATTGTATTCTCTGTTGCTATTATTTGGTACAACTTATCCTTTATCTCTCCCTTTTTATTTTCTCTTCCTTCTTTCTTCCTTCTTTTCTTTTCTCTTCTTCTTCTTGCCCTTCCTGAGCCGAGGGTCTATTAAAAACAACATCTCTACCTGCATTAGGTAGGGGTAAGGTCTGTGTATAGACTACCCTCCCCAGACCCCACCTGCTGGGATCATACTGGTTTTTTTTTTTTTGTTGTTGTGTTTTCTTCAAACACAAAAAATAGAGAAAATCTAGAGTAATACATCTTTAATCTAGTGGATGAGAGAATTGGGAGAAAACGACTGCAAACCATTTGGTTCCACCTCGACCGTCCCACGTCGGATAAAGACAATACTCCCTCTGTCTCATATTATCCGTCGTGATTACTAAAATAGTTGTCTCAAATTATTTTTCACTTTAGAAGTTTGTATACGGTCAGAATGGGCCTACCCTTCTTATGACTAATCGAGGATTGGATCATGATAGGTCACGATTTGGCCTCGTTTATATCGAGCCTCAGTACGAAGTTAGATTGCTGAACCCTTAATTCAGAGACCGACCAAGGACGAGATCATCCAAAATCGAGAGCAAGCAGAACGAAGATCAAGCGAGACCGATGGAAGTTTACCTAGTCAAGTAACGATAAGCCAAAATATCCGTAATCGAGCAAGGATCACGACATAAATCTCGGCACGAATCAAGATGAGGACGACTAATTAGCCAATCATTAGATTTATTATTGTATTTAGAATTGTATCATAGTAGGGCTCCCCCACGATATAAAGGGGTCTAATCATTTGTAAAGGGAGCAAATTCAAGCAATTCAAAGAAATATATTATCCTTTTGTTTAAGCTCTCAATACTCTGTTACTTTGCTCATATCTCATTTTTCTCATTCATTTGGTTCGAGGGTAACTTATCTCGAGGGCCAAATCCGCACGTCTCATTTGATTTGCTTTTATTTTTCTTCACAGTCAATTTCAATATCAATTTACATATTTTCTCAGTTTGTGCCAAGTAAAAATCACGTGTCCTTAAAACCACATATAAATTCAATTATTATCCATTTTTAGGGTAAATAGTTTGGCGCCCACCATAGGGATAAGGATAATAGTGATTGCCTGGTACTAACTTTCATAACATACAATATTTTATACTTGTTCTTGTGAGTATCTTTGATTCCAGGATTAGTATGTCGAATTCTCAAATAGCACCCACACATATAGACAATGGCCTTGGTTTCCACAGCGAGAACGACAACATAGCCGCCTCAGGGAACGAAGTACCTCCAGTTGACCTCGATGGAGTCCCGGCTGTAGAATCGATCGACGTCAGTTCCCATGTTGCCATTAATGCAAACCTGGCCATCGACCCCGATAATAACGTCCGCAGAGACGTTCGATCAGCCGGTCAGAGCGCACAGGGCAGCGAAGAAGGCGAGATTAGCCTTCGAGGGGTATTCAAAATGGTGAAGGCTCAACAAGCTATGATAGCACGACTCCAAAACCAGAACCATACATAGAGTAGGGTTGAACCCGAACCATCACATGGAGTTGTTCATAGGGCCGAATCGTTGTCAAGAAGATCAAACGAAAATGAATCAGGGACTGACCATGCTATCATGAAGATACTCGAGGAGCTGACAAAGTGAGTTGAATCGGGGGAGAAGGTGATTGAAGCAAATTACAAGAAGGTAGAAACCTATAACTCCAGGGTTGATCAAATTCCGGGGGCACCACCAATTTTGAAGGGTATGGATTCAAAGAAGTTCGTGCAAAAGCCCTTCCCCGCTAGTGCGGCTCCTAAACCAATTCCCAAGAAGTTTCGCATGCTAGAAATTTCCATGTACAATGAAATGACCGACCCCAACGAGCACGTCACTTCCTACACATGTGCGATTAAGGGGAATGATATGGAGGGCGATGATATCGAATACGTATTGTTGAAGAAATTCGGGGAGACCCTATCAAAGGGAGCAATGGTATAGTACCATAATCTTCCACCCAAATCCATTGATTCGTTTGCCATGCTTGCAGATTCTTTCGTTAAGGCACACACCAGAGCTATAAAGGCCGAGACTAGGAAGTCGGACCTTTTCAAGGTAAAGCAGAAAGATAACGATATGCTCAAAGAGTTTGTGTCTCGGTTACAAATGGAATGTATGGATCTACCACTGGTTGCCAATGATTATGCCATTTAGTCCTTTACTCAAGGATTAAACATACGAAGCTCGGTGGCTTCACAACAACTAAAGCAGAGCTTGATCAAATACCCAGATGTCACCTGGGCCGATATGCATAATCGGTATCAGTCGAAGATTAGGGTCAAATATGACCAGCTGGGGATTCCTTCCGGGTCCATTTATCCTATCAGGCCTATCAACTGAGTCAAAAGGGACATTGACTGGGAACCATGGTCAAACAGGGATCGTTACTAGCCATATAATGGAGATAGGAGAAACAACGGATCTAGACGCAACTCCATTCGAGGTGAAAGGAGAAATGATCGAGGTCAGAGCTCTCTAGGGCTCATGAGCAAGAATGGTTTCGACCAGAATGTCGAGACCAAAGAAGCACCGCAGCTATCCGAATATAACTTCAACATTGATGTATCAACTATTATATCAGCCATCGGACGCATCAAAGATACTAGATGGCCTCGACCTCTTCAAACCAATCCAGCCCAGAGAAATCCCAACCAAATGTGAAAGTATCATGGCACCTATGGCCATAGAACAGAAGATTGCAGACAACTAAGGGAGGTAGTAGCCCGTTTGTTCAACGAGGGTCACCTCCGGGAATTCTTAAGTGATCGGCTAAGAACCACTTCAGAAGCAGATATTCAAATAGACAGAACGAGCAAGAAGAGCCATAACATGTCATCCACATGATTTTTGGAGGGGTCGATATTCCTCAAGAACCAGTATTTAAACGCATCAAGGTGTCGATCACAAGGGAGAAGTGAACTCGGGATTATGCACCAGAAGGAACCTTGTCTTCCATTGACGAGGATGCTGAGGGGATCTTGCAACCCCATAACGACTTGCTGGTAAGATCTGTACTTATGAATAAGACTCAAGTTAAACGTGTTTTGATTGGTCCAAGTATCTCGTCCAACATCATTCGATCGAGGGTCGTAGAACAACTCGGCCTACAAGACCAAGTTGTGCCCGCGACCCAAGTACTTAATGGCTTCAACATGGTATGTGAAACCACCAAAGGTGAAATAACTTTGCCAGTGAACGTGTCCGGGGCCATCCGAGAGACGAAGTTCCATGTGGTTGAGGGCAATATGAGGTATAAAGCCCTGTTCGTGAGGCCATAGATCCACAACATGAGGGAAGTACCCTCGACCCGTCACTAGGTTCTGAAATTCTCGACACCAGAGGGAGTTATAACGGTCTACGGGGAGCAACCCACTGCCAAGGATATGCTTGCAGTCGATGAAGGGATACCAATATAGGTACTCTCATCAACAAAAGGGTCAGATTCAAAAGGAAAACATGAGGCAAAACCACAGACACCGGCCTCGACTATGGGGTCCCTCGATCCGTCATAGTCCTCGATGATTACGACGCCATCAAGTTGACGGGGACTGACAAGGATGATGACTATGGGGTCCCTCGATCCTTCATAGTCCCCGATGATTCCGACTCCACCAAGTCGAAGGTCGAAGAGCTGGAACAAATCACCCTGGCCGAACATCAGCCCGACGAAAGGTATACCTGGGCACGGGGCTAGCTCCCGAGCTCATGCAAAAACTTATTCAATTCCTTAATACTAACATGAATTGCTTTGCATTGGTTCCATATCGATATGACATGGATCCCAACAGAAATCACCACTCATAAATTGATCCTGGATATGAAGTTCCATCCGGTGAAGCAAAAAAGAAGACCCTAGTCCGAGGTCAAACACGCTTTCATCACAGACGAGGTAACCAAACTTCTTAAAATAGGATCCATTCGGGAAGTAAAGTATCCCGAATGTTTATAAAACGTAGTGGTAGTACCTAAAAAGGGAAACAAACTTAGAATGTGTGTAGATTACAAAGATATAAATAAAGCATGCCCCAAAGATTCTTTTCCTTTGCCTAATATCGATCGCATGATTGGTGCCACGACTGGCCACGAGATCCTCAATTTTCCCGATGCCTATTCCGGGTACAACTAATTACAGATGAACCCGGAAGATCAGGAAAAGACCTCGTTTATCACTAAGTACGACACCTACTGCTATAACATAATGCCATTCGGACTAAAAAAATGCTGGTGCAACTTATCAACGCCTTGTAAATCGGATGTTCGAAGAACAAATATGAAAATAAATGGAGTTTTATATTGATGACATGCTAGTTAAGTCCCTGCAAGCAGAGGACCATTTGAAGCATTTGCAGGAAAAATTCGATATACTGAAGAGATACAACATGAAGCTCAACTCAGAGAAATGTGCGTTCGGGGTCGGCTCTAGCAAGTTTTTTGGCTTCATGGTATCCAATCAAGGAATCGATATCAACCCCGACAAAATCAAAGCTATCGAGGACATCATGGTAGTAGAAAATGTAAAGGCCGTGCAGAGGTTAACAAGGAGAATAGCCGCCCTGGGGAGATTCATCTCGAGGTCCTTCGATAAGAGTCACTGATTCTTCTCGTTACTGAAGAAGAAGAATAACTGCACGTAGACTCCGGAATGCCAATATGCCTTGGAGGAGCTAAAATAGTACTTATCGAGCCCACCGCTGCTTTACACGCCAAAGGCGTACGGACAACTTTACTTGTATTTAGCAATATCAGTGATAGAGGTAAGTGGAGTCTGGGTCTGAGAAGAACAAGGTACATAATTTACCATCTATTATGTTAGTCGGGCCTTAGGTGAGGCTGAAACTAGGTATCCGCATATAGAAAAATTGGCGCTCGATTTGATAAGTGCCCCTAGGAAACTAAAACATACTTGCAATGTCATCCCATATGTGTTGTAACAACTTATCCAATTCAAAATATTTTGCATAAACCCGAACTTTCGGGTTGGTTGGCCAAATGGGCCGTAGAAATCAGTGGGTACGATATTGAATATTGACCCCGAACATCCATCAAGTCTCAAATCTTGGCAGACTTCGTGGTTGACTTCACGGCGACCCTCGTACCCAAGGTTGAAAGAGAACTAATTAGTAAACTCGGGTATATCCTCGGGAATCTGGACCCTCTTTACAGACTGTTCTTCGAACGCAAAGGGGTCCGGACTCGGCATCATGCTGAAACCACCCACAGGTAATATTGTTAGACAATCTATCATAACTATAAAATTGACTAACAATGCGGCTGAATATGAGGCCATGATTGCTGGTCTCTAATTAGCCAAAGGCTTGGGAGCATGGGGGATCGAGGCCAAATGTGACTCCCTTCTCGTGGTGAACCAGGTTAACAGAACCTTTGAAATTCGAGAAGACCGCATGCAAATATACCTAGATAAGCTACATGTAACTTTACACCGATTCAAGGAATGGAATTTACAACATGGACCTCGAGATCAAAATAGTGAGGCCGATGCCCTCGCAAACTTAGGGTCATCGGTCGATGAAAACGAACTTAATTCGGGGGTTGTCGTACAACTCATGAGATCAGTGGTCGAAGAAGGTCATTCCGAGATAAACTCCACAAGATTGACCTGGGATTGGAGAAACAAGTACGTAGAGTATTTAAAGAACAAGAAGCTCCCATCAGATCCAAAAGAATCGAGAGCCTTGCGCACAAAGACAACACAATTCACCTTGTCCGAAGACGGAACATTTTTCAAAGGATGTTCGATGGTCCATTAGCGATATGTCTAGGGCTAGGAGATACCGAATACGTTCTATGGGAAGTCCACGAGGGTACTTACAGTAATCATTCCGGTGCCAAATCATCGGTCCACAACGTGATCCGAGCCGGATAATACTGGATCGACATGGAGAAAGATGTAAAGGAGTTTGTTCGAAAATGCAACTAGTTCCAAAGGCATGCACCAATGATTCATCAACCCGGGGAACTGCTCCACTCGGTCTTTTCCCCATGGCCGTTCATGAAGTGGGGAATGGACATCGTTGGCCCTCTTCCATCGGCCCCAGGTAAAGATCAGTTTATTATATTTATGACTGATTATTTCTTTAAGTGGGTTGAAGCACAGACTTTTGGAGAAAATTAGAGAAAAGGAAGTTATAGACTTTATTTGGGACAACATCATATATCAATTCGGGATGCCCTCTAAAATTATGTGCGATAATGAAAAACAGTTCATCGGCAACAAGGTGACTGAAATTCTCGAGGATCACAAGATAAATTGAATCCTATCAACATCTTATCATCCCAGCGGGAATGGACAAGCCGAATCGACCAAAAAAACCGTCATCCAAAATCTGAAGAAGAGACTAATCGACGCCAAAGGAAAATGGAAGGTAATCCTACCCGAGGTTCTTTAGGCATACTGCACAACATTGAAGTCTAGTATTGGAGCTACCCCGTTCTCATTAGTTTATGGCACCGAAGCTCTAATACCGGTCGAGGTCGGAGAACCTAGTATTAGGTTTCGGTATGCAACAGAAGAGTCAAATAATGAGGCCATGAATACGAGCCTAGAATTATTGGATGAAAGATGCGAAGCCTCCCTCGTCCGATTGGCCGCCCAAAAATAACGGATCGAGAGATACTACAATCGAAGAGCCAATCTTCAATATTTTAGCGTCGGGGACTTGGAGCTAAGGAAAGTCACCCTCAACACCCAAAATCCGAACAAAGGAAAATTGGGTCCAAACTGGGAAGGGCCGTACCAGATTCTTGAAGTCACCGAAAAAGGGTCCTACAAGCCCGAAACAATGAATGGGGAACAACTGTCGAGCAAATGGAACATATCACACCTATAATGATACTACTTCTAAGGTATGACCCCTTTCTATTTTCATTTTTGTTTTAGACTAACGTTTGCAGGTGGTCAACAAGAATCAACAGTGGATTCTTAAATGATATGAAGTTTTTAGGTCTGAAAGCACGTGTAACACTCTTTTTCCCTTAGACTGGTTTTGTCCCAAATGGATTTTTCGGTGTGGGTTTTAACGAGGAAACAATGAATCTTGCTAACATAGAATCAAGCCCGATTATGAATCGGCATCGAAGATCAATTCAACAATATCCGAAGTTCCTCTGCAATTAACCTCGAATATTGGGGGGGGGGGGAAGG
>MDKI01259159.1:0-11779 GCA_005239505.1 Nicotiana paniculata
TTTATGCCTAGTGAAATGAAAGTACTAATATTAACATTTGTAAAGATTAATTAAGGTCCTTCAAAATTGATCAATTTTTTTTCCAAATTAATATAGCACATTGATTTCAATAGTAACATTTCAAATTCAATATTTCAACTGTTCGTTTGATGCCAAATGAAATGAAAGTACTAATACTACCATTTTTAAAGATTAATTAAGTCCTTTAAAATTGGTCAATTTTTTTTCCAAATTAATATAGCACATTGAGCTCAACAGTAACATTTCAAATTCAATATTTCAACTGTTCGTTTGATGCCTAATGAAATGAAAGTACTAATAGTATTTGTAAAGATTAATTTAAGTCCGTTAAAATTGGTCAAATTTTTTTTTTTTCCAGAATTAATATAACACATTGAACTTATGACACCAACCTTGGACAATAGGAAAATGTATTGACAATAAAAATAAATATAGTTGAATACTTGAAGATGAAATACTGAACTTATGAAGATAGTTGATGAGTACTTGAAGATATATAATTGATTACTTATGAATCAAATTAGTACGGATAAAACATGTGCAAAATGATAACACTTTGACAAATTAAAACTACAGTTCAATTTATAATACTTTTTTTTAAAATGAACAATCAAGTGAACAATTTTAAAATCTTCATCCCTACAAACATTCCAGCTAACAACACAAATGACATAGCACTTTCTCTACTGTCACCTTCAACCCCAACATCACTTTCATCAACAAAAGAACTTGAAGATTGTTCTTCACTGGCAACATTTTCTTTTTGGAACTCATTGAATGATGCCACTTCTTCATCATAAGATTTGTAAGACTTGAAGATGCTTCCTTTGAAACCTATAACCATAGGAGCACACTCACATCAAGAGTTGTATAATCCGGGTTTTTTACCACGAAATACCACATACACCTTCGACGATGCCGATATATTATTATCTTGAGATCCATTTCTAAACTCGTTGAACGCTGCTATGGCTTCATCATACGTTTTGAAGGCCTTGAAGATGCTGCCCTTAACACCAACAACCATAGGAGCATACTGATTCCAAGAGTTGTACAATCCAGGCTTCTTACCACGAAACACTACATAAACCTTTGAAGCATTATTCCTCTTCCAGTGGTCCATTCCTTAATCTAACAATAAGAAAAGATAAGAGATGAAGAAGGAGAAAACAAATTAAACATAGAAATGTCAATGGGGGCTGTAAAAACTTCTTGGTTGAAGCACTCTTTATTTAAGTGTTAGGGTTAGAAAGTATATAGTATTTTTTTAGTTTAATGATACAGTAATATAGAAATGAAAATACAGTAATTTAATCGTATTTTTTTTAGTATACTATGCGTGTATTTTAGTGTATTTTGTTTAAATGGTATAATACATGTATATGAGTATAAATTGCTTTATCAAAAATAGTGTAGCATGCATGTGTAAATGTGAAAGAAGAATGGGGAAGGTAACATCATTAAACTAATGAGAGAAAATTAGAGGGAAAATAATAAAAAATTCTAAAGGGTATATCTGGAAAACGAAAGTGACTAAATATCAATTATGCCCTTAAAAGCCGTGTGAAGTTATATTAATACCCCCAGTTGGGACGTTTGGGCCAAATATATTTTCCGTTTATATTTTACTTTTGTTTGGTGGATTTATCACTATACAAGAATCAAATCACTATTTTGCATCCATTAGAAATTCTTTTGCAAGATACACGCAGAGTAGTGTAATGGTTGTCTTAAAAGGCTCATTCTTTTTCATCGAAAAAGTAAGCGTCACAATTTATGTGTTGTTTTGTTTGGAAAAGAAATGCTGCTTCTATTAAGAATTGGTCACTCTAAAAGGAGTTCGGAACTCAATTATGGTTTTTTTTACAAGTGTGACATAAAAATGTGTAAAAAAAAAAAAGAGTGAATGTTATATATATAACGTGACTTTAACCCGCGCTATACTTTAACGGTGTTTTGGCCGTTAAAGTATAGCGCGGTTTAAAACCATGTTATACATATATGGCGCATGTATAAACCGCGTTATACATAATTGATTTGACGGATATGTATAGCGCCTTTAATAACTACGTTATAAATGTATAACGCGGTTTTAAACCGCGCTATACCCTTTATTATATGACGCCTTCTTCCCCAAATCGACAGAACCTCCCATTTTCTTAAATCCTCCCCCACCAACAGCGGTCCCCCCTTATTTTTTCTCCAAAAAAATTATAGTGGGCCCCACCCGTCACACAAAACGATAAGAACGTAGGTTCCACATCGTAGCAACCCATTGGATTGTTGTGGTTTCACCGTTTCGGACTCAAATTTTCAACTGATCGATTTTTCGAAAAACATAAATCGAGGTATTCCGATTTAGTTTATGTCGAAACTCGTATAATAATGCATATTAGTTGTCTTGAATGTGTTCATGTTGTTTTGTGTTTTGTTTGCGAAACTAGTATGTTATATTTATCCGGACTAAGATATTAGTGTTCTAAAAAAATGTAAAAATTGAGAAATTATTTTTTTTCGTTAATAAAAATATTAATAAATATCTTTTACTGTTTTATATGTATTTTCGTGAATGTTATGTGATTAAAATGTATTTGTTGTTTATATTTTGTTTAGATTATTTATTTGCTTAAAGACTAGGGCCCTTTTAGCATAGTAAAATGTAGGGGTTTTTAGCGTAGTAAAATGTAGAATCTTTTAGCATAGAATCCCTGTAGTTTAAGTACCTCTTATACTGATATATGAAACACAAACTCTGTCCAATTTACAAAAATTAATTATTTAATTTATAAAACAAACACAAAAAATTATGAAAATATTAAAATTGACACACATAACAATTCATGATAGGTTGGTGCTACTGGGCCTCAAATATCGAGCATAGAACCCATAGGTATATACTCTGTCCAATTTATAAAAATTAATTATTTAATTTATAAAACAAACACACAAAATTATGAAAATATTAAAATTGACACACATAACAATTCATGATAGGTTGGTGCTACTGGGCCTCAAATATCGAGCATAGAACCCATAGGTATATACTCTGTCCAATTTATAAAAATTAATTATTTAATTTATAAAACAAACACACAAAATTATGAAAATATTAAAATTGACACACATAACAATTCATGATAGGTTGGTGCTACTGGACCTCAAATATAGAGTCTAGAACCCATAGGTATATACTCTGTCCAATTTACAAAAATTAATTATTTAATTTATAAAACAAACACACAAAATTATGAAAATATTAAAATTGACACACATAACAATTCATGATAGGTTGGTGCTACTGGACCTCAAATATAGAGTCTAGAACCCATAGGTATATACTCTGTCCAATTTACAAAAATTAATTATTTAATTTATAAAACAAACACACAAAATTATGAAAATATTAAAATTGACACACATAAAAATTCATGATAGGTTGGTGCTACTAGGTCTCAAATATCGAGCCTGGAACCCATAGGTATATACTCTGTCCAATTTACAAAAATAATTATTTAATTTATAAAACAAACACACAAAATTATGAAAATATGAAAATTGACACACATAACAATTCATGATAGGTTGGTGCTACTGGGCCTCAAATATCGAGCCTGGAACCCATAGGTATATACTCTGTCCAATTAAATATGATAAAAATAATTATTTAATTTACAAATCAAACATACAAATTACGAAAATAATAAAATTGATAGATACAAGAAATCAGGATAGATTGGTGCTACTGAGCCTCAAATATCGAGCCTGGAATCCATATATATTTTTTCTGTCCAATTAAATATGATAAAAAATAATTATTTAATTTACAGATCAAACATACAATTAATATTGTTTAATTTACAGTAGACGACATGGACGTGCGCCTATGCATCCCGGATTTGTCTCCGATGAGCTATTAGTGTTACAAGGCGATCATAGGTCCGCCTACGTATGGGAGGGAGAGCTACTGGACCAGACTCTCCGCGCTAGGAGAGTGGACGACTTGTGGGATTTTATGAGGGACAGAGTTCTCCATCCCCGTGTAGTCCAGTGGCTGTGGGATACGGGCTTCTACAGGATATTTGAGATCGGGCGGCTGCAGCTCGACTGGTCTTTGATCAGGGCCCTGATAGAGCGGTGGCGTCCGGAGACACACACTTTCCACCTCCCCATTGGCGAGGCCACCATCACGCTGCAGGACGTGGAGGTTTTATATGGGCTTCACGTTGATGGACTTCCCGTTTCATTGCCTCAAGGCATGAGAGAGATTACGCGTGGCCAATATTTGGACATGCTGCTGCAGTTCACTGGCTTCATGCCACAGGATGAGACTGCATACTCAGGGGCCAGTCGCATGAGTTTGACAGCTATTAGACAGCATTTGGAGATATTGCACCCCGACATCAACTGCGAGACAAATGATCTACATATTCACCGGTATACGAGGTTGTTGTTGCTCCTTCTGTTTGGTGGGGTCTTGTCCCCGAACACTTCGAGGAACCTAGTCAGCTTGCGATTTCTTGATCATTTTTAGCTGCTAGATGATTTACCCTAGTACATCTGGGGTGCCGCAGTTCTCGCCTACATGTACAAGCATCTGTGTCGGGCGAGCATCGGCACCCAGCATGACGTATGTGGATTTTTGCCGCTTCTACAGGTGACAACATATTCGAATACCTCTGTTCATTCCTATCCAATTCTATATAGTCAAAATTTATCTTAAATTTTACGTCAACTTTGTATGTTAGGTTTGGGCTTAGGAGAGGTTCCTACAGTTGCAGCCACCTCTACCACCATTAACTCCGGATGTACCACCTTTGTTTCTCCCTCTAGCTAGGAGGTGGGTTCTCCCTCAAAGTTGCATATCATTATTCAAAGGCGTCATGGTTCGGAGGCACCATTTTCATGGCCCGAGAACATCATTTCATGGCCTGCGATTCTCTCACTGAATAATTCATGGCCCAGGACATCATGGTCTAAGGACGTCATTCTAACCGTCCGAAAACAATTCTCATGGTCCGAAGGGAATCTGCATCAAGTTTAAATTTCCGCACAAATATATGCTCGTAGTATCTCTTTACTTGCAGGTGACCTGATAAGCAACCGTTGTCCCAACAGGAGCAATCCCGCTCCAGTTCCTACAAATTATCTCAAACATGACCGCTCGCCATAATCATCTTTTCACCTATGCCAAAATCTCATATCCGTTCTTGTGATGACTTCATCGATATATTATGTCGATGAATCCAGAACTACACACGACCTGATTAATGTAAAACCAGGGATATGTAGGGAGCTCAGGAACCAGAGTGCGGCCTAAATCTCTCAAATCATCCCGCTCGGTCAAAATTGGCCATCATATCTTTACCCGACAACTCTTTCATCTTTCCTGGGTAAAGAGGGGCAGTTGTTGATACCCAATTTTTTTCCTATAATACTTTTTCAAATACATATATACCTTTAAAACTATGCATTTGCATCAATTGACATTTTTCCATAATTTCTACATTTTTAGGGCTTTTTAATTAATTTATCCCAGTATTTTAATTACATAAATAATTATAAATTGCATCAAAAATGATTTTATATCATTTCATGGTTTAATTTTGTTGTCTATATTCATATTAAGCTTAAGTTATTGCACAAATAGCCACATTTACATATTGCAATTGTAAAACATGCATGCATTATTACATTATTTTACAAGAAAATAGCTCATCGTATTCTTAAAAAATATTGAGTAATTGTTTTAAAACATTTCTATGCATGAAAATTAATTTTTGTAATTTATTAATTATTTTATAAATTATTTTTTATCAATTATTTGGGTATTTAATAAACAACCCCTTTTATTTTCAGACCTAACCCCCTTAAACATTAGCCCAAACCCTTTTAAAAGACAACCCAAACCCCTTATGACCAGACCTATACCTGCCCGACCCAATACCCCATTTAATCGTGGCCGTTGATCTTTTAGATCAACGGTCCACAAACCCCCTTACCATAATTAATCCTAAAACGTAACCCATAACCCTTTCATTCACTCCAACCCCGCCATCGTCATCTCCCTCGCCTCTCAACTCTCTCTTGACCGAACCCTAACCATAAACGCCGTCACCGACGTAAACCTCCTTCTCATGGTGCTTCTATATCTTCTCCGACCAGCCCTGGTCTTCTATACGCCATGGCTCTTCGACTTCATGAGTCCTTGAGAGGATCTCAAGGAAATTCAACTGGTTCTGGTTTGAAACTTGTTCATCGGCCTATCTCAGGCCATTTTCATTTGTAAGTAAGGGATTTCTCCTTGTTTTATTACGAATCCATGGGTCTTTTGACTGATTCTCTTCATCTCTACTATTTTTTTCTGAAAGCCCTAGTTCATTACTGTCGATTCTTCTTAGATCTTTATAGATCTAGAGTGATTCGAGTATTATTAAGTGTTTTCCTTTAAAAATCTCTTGTTTTAATTAGCTATTTTGATTTTTAATCACTCTTCCTAAACTAGGGTTCGTCCTAAACTGTTTTTCAAATACTTTTCTGACTTGTAAGTGCTTAATAATTGTTCTTTCATCATCGTGACTGACTTTTGCAAGAATATTCAAACCCTAGTTGATTATATGTGATATACTAGTCTTCAATCTTTGCTTCGATACTTTGGGGCTTTCTGTGATACCAGTCGTATTGGTTTACCCCATTTTTTGACTTAAATATTTTTCCTGTTAAAACCAGTATTCTTGGGGCCTAATTGACCTTTGCTAGGGTTTGAACCAGTTTTCTTGTTAAACCCGGTAATTCGGTGAAATTTTACTCATTTATTTTCTATTTATGGAACCTAAGTGATTCTTCTGGTAAAATCAGTATTCTTTTGAAGATTCTTACTGATTATTGCCTATTATTTTGCCATGTTAAAATCTGTGTGTACAGATCTTATTTGTTTCCCTATTTGCACCTTTAATTGATTACACTTGCCTTAGTTAGTTGTCCGTATGATTTTGGGATTCTTATCGATCCCTTATTTGGTATGATTTGGACTCCTTACCTTAATTAACCCCTTTGCTGTTACCGTTAGGTGATTACCCCTAATTAAGGGGTCTATTCCGGACTCCCTTATGTTATCTAATTCTGTGACCCTGTGATTGCCCTTAATTGACTAACTTCTGATTCTTTTACCTTATTTGTTCTACTCCTAAAGAACTATATATACACTCTTGTTTTACCTCTCAAATACATGAACAATAGTTCGAAAAAATATATACACATACATAAACTTTCTCTCATAACTCTCTCTGCTACTTGTGCTCATTACTTGTCTAGCCAGCTGAAAGCCAAGGCTAGACTGTGAAATTCTACCTACTTTACTTTTTGTATCTTGCTTCCTTGACTGGTATGTTCTTATTTCAATTACGAAATTCAACCCTATGTGCTCCATAGTTGTTAAATCCATGCATGTTTCCGCACTAGTTTAATTGGCTATGTATTTAATGGTCTTCATGTTTACCGCTTTGTTCAATTTGCTGGAGTCTTACCCTCTCTTTCTCAAATGTTTAGTCAGCATGTCTTAGTCCTATTTGTCTTGTGTGATACTTGACCAGCATGTTTACTTGAGTTCTTGTTTACTTCCCTTGACTAGTATGCTAACGTCAGTATCATAGACTCCTAATGTATTTGGTTAATCCTAATTGGCATGACTGGCTCTATGTAGTAGATCGTAGACCCCTGTCTTCAACATGACCATTCTCATATTCTGTCTCTAAGTTTATTATCCATTACCACTGTAATTTCAAGCATGATACCCTTGCTAATATTTCGAAGCAATAGTTTTTATGTTCTGGTTGCCAATCAGTTCCTATTTGTTTTATGTACTGGATGGTCAATGTGCTTCCCCTTTTAACCTGTTCATGTGTTTCTGACTTAAGCCTCTATGTTCCCAATCCCCTGATCCCTGATTGTAAACTTGTTTACAATTCACTTAGAAACAAGTAATAAATGTTTTTGAATCTGGGCACTCTAAGTGTTATGACTGTGTGGTTGCTTGTTGAATCTTTCTTCTTCTTAGAATTGTTTCCAAAATTGTTTTACTCTTAACATTTTTTAAGAAGTGTTTCTATTCCTGAAAACCTTTTCACTCCTGAAACTTTACCTCTACACTGTTTTTACTAAGTTCTTCCAAACTATGTTAAGCACTCTCACTTCTACTCTTAGATTACTTAAGTTATGCCCCTCCAGTGTGTGTACGACCTAAGAATCCCTGAGATTCCTCTGAACTATGGAACACTGGGACTGGCCTTTCCACACTGCACATAATCACTTCCCTACTCAAAGTATCTTGGTGTGAATATTGCTCGGGATCCCTGAGGTCCTTAGGGAACTTTGACACACCAGGACACCCTATTGGCTATGAGACTTTGGAATCCTGGACTGTTTTTGAAGGCCTGGTATTTCCAGGTTCACTTTGGGCCTATCTCAGGCTCCATATCACATAGCTTATATTTATTATGTGATTCATTCATTTATGATCTATAATAATAACCTTTGTAAACAGATATTGGAGAAATTAGTAAAAGGGAAGGGATTCTTATGTAATTTTTGTGGGAAAACCGGGTAGAAATCATGCCCTTAGGATTATTATGACTATTGCTTGCATTAGAAATCATGTTCTTAGGTTTGTTTGCTTGCATTAGAATCCATGCTCTTAGGATTGCTTGGCATACTAGGCAACATGTTATAGGTTCATTACCTCATTTGTTATAGAATTATGCTTCTGCATAATCATGATCATCTAGAAATACTGTTATTAAGTTACCGTTGTAATTATGCTTAATAAAAATGTCCATCCTTGGTGTGCATTATAAATCTTGCTTTAGGATTGTGTTTGTATTCGCTTTAAATCATGTCTACATCGCCTAAATCAATAACCGTCTTGTCTATAAGAATGTTTAAAAGCAATTTCAACGCCTAGACACCATGTTATAGGATAAATATGTATGAAATCGGTTTCGTGATAATCAACACCTAGACAAGCATGTTTATAGGACGTATTAAAACTCAAACTGTTTGCTTTCCTTTAGTCAATTTCCATAATTCTGTTTGCAATTTTAAACAGCATGTTATAGGGTATCCCTGAACCATGCCTAGGCAAGCCTATAGGTAATTAAGGCCTTATAAAATTTGTAAAACTATACTTTGTTTATTTGTGACTACCCAGATTCAACTAGTCCTAAAATACGTAGACAAACTAATTAGGTCTCCACTGCCTCGCTTTAATAGATATTGCATACAGTCTGTTTTCATGCTCACATAGATATCCTATTTTAAGATTTTGAAATGTCTGAAATCCTGCTGTTTGAGACGTGTTATTGTCTGAATACTTGAGGAGGTAAAAGTGAGCCTTTAATTGTTCCTTATGTGAATGTCCTATTTGTTCTTGCTTGTCGCTTAGATTTTCTCCTTTTAAGCACTTTAGGAGAGTCTAGAACCACCTTAATTAGAGGTCTTAAACACCTCCAGGGCCATAAGAAAAGGAACGGGTAATGCACGCTTAGAGTTCGTTTAATTAAAAACGCATGTTCAATATCTAAGGGGAGGGTAAACGGGTAGTAAAAGGATATGATGACCTTTGCGCTAATGCCACGTGTAACCCCTCTAGTTGAGGAAGGATTACTGGGCATTATACAGATGTAATCCTGTAGGCTAATCACTTAGGACTTCCCTATCTTTATACATATTTGTGCTTAGATTGCTTACCTATTAAATTTCCTTTATCTTATTTACATATGTGTGCTTAGACTGCTTATCTGTTAAATGACTAATTCACCAAGTAAGTTTGGTCGGGACCCATCGTTGTGGATCTCGAGGGGTGCCTAATACCTTCCCCTCAGGGTAATTTCAAGCCCTTACCCAATCTATGGTAATGTAGACTGGTTTCATGAGTTACTTGCATTAGGTTCCCTAACGCACCTTAAATCCGTTAGGTGGCGACTCTTCAATATCCACACCCCCTTTCCCAAAAGGAAAGGTGTTGTCCCAAAAAATGTAGAAACCCGATTTCGCGAGAAAAAAGGGGCGCGACAGCATGGCGACTCTGCTGGGGAATTTAGGCTTTTACCATAACAAAATTGCTTTTTGTAAATTAGTCTTAAGCATGCTTCTTTTTTGTTAATACGTGCGCACCCTTTCCCTTTCCCCTTATGTGAATGTAATTGCACGTTTTGAGCATTTATGATTTCTTTTACTGCAGAACTGACTTATTTCTTTGTTTTCCTTTCTTAAGCGTCTTTCAATTATTAAATACCGCATTTATTATTTTCCTAATGTGCAAATACGTGACAATATTCTATTTACTGCTGCATAAATCATGCTCAACATTATATTCCACTTGTGCGTAATCAATCCTATAGCAACGCTTGATGAGTGGTTGCACTCTTCCTATATATCACCCTTTAAATTCGGAAAGGCTTATTTGCGGTAAAACTAGTCGATCAGCGGTGCAATCAACAGTTTCGTGTCTTTCCCCCTCAAGTTGTCTGCTTGAGGGTACCAGTCTAGTCCCCCATAGCAATCTTACTCTGATTATAACTGTACACGCATCATGGTCAAACCTAGCCGAGTTAGTATGTTGTCCACATAATAACCCTTTAAGACAAACCTTATCCAAAAGTCCACCGGGGTTTCCATAATCCCAATGGATGCAACCACGTTTTGTGCATTAATTTTGGAGAACTAAATGCAAATATGCTAATCATGGATATATAAATAGTCGAATCTGGAGGGGGAAAGGGCCTAACCTTATTTGTTTTGCAGAAAATGAGGCACGAGGTCCCCAGGTTCGGCATGGTCCAAAATATACCACCACTACTACTAGATTGGTGGGAAGATTTTTCCTCAAGTGACAAGAAATATGTGAAGAAGGTCCTGGGAAATTTGCCTTCTCTTTTAGACATCCAACCAAATAACATGTTGATAGAAGCTGCAACCATGTTCAGGGATCGTGAAAAATCAGTGTTTCACTTCGGGGATTTAGAAATGACCCCGCTCCTAGAAGAAATCGGGATATTTTCTGGGCTACCTTGGGACAACCCTGGGTTATTGGTACCAGAAAATCGTACTGGTAGGGGATTTCTAAAAATGATGGGTCTGAAAAAGAACGCCGATTTGGAGTGCTTAAAGAAATCTTATGTACCATTTGACTACTTGTATGAGAGATACGGTCATGGCAAGTCCTGCCGTATTTTCCATGATGATTTTTCCATCACTTCCTTGGACATATTCACCGTAGAGTTTTCGTGTTCATTGTTTGCTTCTTGGGTATGATAGTGTTCCCAACGAAAAGGGAAAGAATTCATACTAGATTGGCTATGGTCGCCAAGACTCTAATGGAAGGAATCGAGGGACAACATACACCATAGTCCCTATGATTGTAACAGATATCTACCGGCCCTTGGACCACTGCCAGAAAGGGTCCAAACATTTCGAGGGCTGCAATTTGAGTATTGGTAAAAAAGAGTTTCACACGTAAGCCAGCTTTTGACAACTCAGCCAGTCACGTGGACACAGGAAATGCGACAGCTGGACGTGATTCTTTGAAGAGGTACGGTACAAAGAGGCACGGTTCAGTAAACCCACAAACTTATCACTTACGGGAAACTCAACTTGATCAAAACGGGAAAGAGGCACGGTTAGAATGAATCTAGACAAAGCAACGGGCAGATTCAAGGACCCACAATTGATTACTCGAACGTTATGTAACCGAACCCCAATTACC